>OX336894.1:629752-634937 GCA_946959425.1 Argyrosomus regius
TACTAAACTGATATTTTTGATTAATATGAACTGTAACAACTACTTAAAATGATAATTTCATGGTTACTTCAAACTTTTCAGTTTTGACATCACGTCCTTACATTCATCAATAGCACGTGTAAATAAGAAACTGTTGGAAGAATTATTGGATCAATATATGTTGCTACATTTTATAGATTGGCAAAAATCGTGTCAATATGTTAGGAATGAATAATTTTCATATTATAATGTTGACTAATTAAATAAATATATTGAGTCAAATATTAAATATAAATCAAGACAAACTCGCTCAGCGCCATTTGGAATCACTTAGTATTCAGCATGTAATTCAAATAGTTTTAAATATTTGTTTGGCAGTTCAGCTTGTTCTTCCACAGACGACGTGAGTCACGTTAGCCTGCAACACAGGTTAGCAAGCTAACAAGCCGAGTGTGGAGCGAGTGTAAAAACAAAGTGCACAGCTGTGTGTTATTTATGAGACAGTGTTGGCGAAGTTACTGACCAGCAGAGATTTAAAGTCCACGTAAACTAAAGCGATCTAAAAACTAACTTGTGTTTGAAGTCGTAGCGTTGTGAGTGAAAGCTAAAGATTAGCATTAACCATGCGTGCTTTATCATGCTGTGCTAAGTTAAGTCAGCTGTAGTTGTTTTAACGTCGGCTGTTTGCTGGAAACAGAAAACTGAATTATGCGCGGGAACATTGGTCCGTTAGGGGCGCTCACGTGTGCGTGTATGTGCACGCGTCCATACGCTTGCTGCAGGTCTGAATGGAGGAAAAACAGATGAGTCATATGGACGTCACACCAGCAACATTTCACTACAGTTCAATGTCTGTGTGTAGAATATGTCTCTTGTTTTTTCAGGCTGCTGCTCTAACAGGACTCTGCACTGTAAACTGTGTTCAGCTCATTCACATGTATTTAACCAGTGTAGACTGCAGCACAGTGAATGTAGCTTCTTTCTGTCTGTACAGCACAGATGGCTGCTGCTGCTGACTCCACAGACGTTCATACAGTGAGTCAGTCTTTAGACCGCTCACTGGTAAGTAACTCTACATGAATCATCAATTAGAAGAAGTATAATAAATCTGTATTAATACTTTCTTTGAAGTGGTGTGACATCAGAACCAATCACATATTTTTATGTATTTCAAATATATTATGTATTATTATGTTTCAGTCTGTATTAAAATGGAAGCGGGTGGAAACAGTTTCTGTACTCGACCTTTGAATGTAAAATAGATATTGTCCTGACGTGTTTTTGTTTTTAAGTTAGTAGTACTTAATGTACTCAAGGCAATCAGTTGCCACAGAAATTTTAAGTTTTGGGGTAAATGATTTTGAGTAATGAATTAAAAGTTTTTAAGTTATGGTTAATGAAATGATTTGTAAAAGAAAAAATAAATATTGATTTTATTGAACTTGAATAACTGTTTATATTTAAAATGATTCAGTTTCATGAACTTATTTTATTGATGAGGTGAACTAATGTTTTGAGTTCCATAAACTGACATGCCACACTATATATAAATATCTAAATATTTAAGCTCTGCTTACCTCCGACTTCTGACTTTATTAACTCAAAAAAAAAATTGTGGCAAATGATTGGCTTTTTTTTTTGAGTAGTGCTTACTTGTTCGGGTGTTTTTACCCTGTGGAGCCAGTATCTCCACCCAGAGGGAGAAAAACTAGTTCCTCCAAGATTGCCTAAGGATGAGCGTGCATTCTGTCATTAATATCTGCTAATGAAAGCTACTGCGTGATCTTTATTTTGCTGACTGCTTGTCTGACTATCAGAATCTACTCTCTGTTCCACCACCTACCTTAACTTTATGTTGCTGATTGTTGATTCACCCAAACCACGTCAGACTTTTCACCCTAACCGTGATAACACAAGTGTGACTTTAATGAACTTAAATAAAGTAACAGTCGTCGTTGCTGCATTAAAATCAATCAGTCCACGACTGTACTGTGATATCTTTATTTTTCTTGTTTTTGATTTGTGCTTAAATGTCTTCACACGAATCTTTACACCAAATCTTCTGGAATGTTGCAACAGGTGTCACCAGTCTTGACTCCACCTCCACCCCACCTCCTCCACCTTCCTGGGCGTGAACAGTAACAAAGATGCACATAAAAAGCGAGCGAGCAGAGCGAGAGAGCAACAGATGAATCTGTCCGACAGAATCATCAGAGAGTCTCCCGAGCAGCGGCCTTCATCTTCCTCATCCTCCATCAAACCTCCAGAGGGTAAGACAACCTGCACCTTCTTCTCTGCACACCTCGACTGATCTTCACTTCTTCACACACATCCACACGTCCAGAAGCTGCCGAAGCTCTAACTTCAGGTGATGCTGGTCAGGGTTTTCCTACCAGCTGCTTCTTTGTGTGTTATGTAACCTGAACTGTACACTAATGTCTAAATATGAACCATCACACAGCAAATGTGTGCGAAGCCACGTCAGACATCACCATTATGGTGATATGACAGAATCCTCTTCTGTCAGACCATTTTTTAATAACCTTTGAGTTCATATTACTGGACTATAAGCCTTTCTGCAGAAACTCCTACAGCAGATGTTTATCTGATAGTGCTGTAGCCAAATTTAAGGAAGTGATTCCTTCAGTATTGAATTCAATGACTTGTCTCAATGTAGCAGAGGACTTGTCTGCTTCCTTTAGCCCCTCACAAATAGATCATCTTGTTGATAGTACTACAGGCTCATTACGAACAACTCTAGACTCTATTGCACCTCTGAAAAAGAAGATAATTAAACAAAGGAGGTTAGCACCATGGTATAGCCAGCAGACTCGCAACTTAAAGCAAGAGGCACGTAAATCTGAACACAAATGGCGTGCCACTAAACTGGAAGAATCTCGTTTAGCCTGGCAAGATAATCTTAAAACATACAGGAAGGCTCTCCGTAATGCCAGAACAGCCTACTACTCTTCATTAATAGAGGAAAATAAGAACAACCCCAGGTTTCTCTTCAGCACTGTAGCCAGGCTAACAGAGAGCCACAGCTCTATTGAGCCATCTATTCCTTTAGGTCTAAGTAGCAATGACTTCATGAGCTTCTTTAATGATAAAATTATAACTATTAGAGACAAAATTCATCACCTCTTGCCCTCAACAGGCACTGATCTGCATTCTGATACAGCAAGTTTGGAAACAGCTGTAAAACCTGATATATATTTAGACTGTTTTTCTCCCATCGACCTTCATCAAATAACTTCAATAATTTCTTCATCTAAGTCGTCAACCTGTCTCTTAGATCCCATCCCAACCAGGCTGGTCAAGGATGTTTTACCTCTAGTTAGCCCTTCTTTATTGGATATGATTAATCTGTCTTTATTATCAGGATATGTACCACAGTCCTTTAAAGTAGCTGTAATTAAACCTCTTCTTAAAAAGCCCACTCTAGATCCAGAGGTTTTAGCCAATTACAGACCGATATCAAACCTTCCCTTTCTCTCTAAGATACTTGAGAAAGCTGTAGCCAATCAGCTGTGCGACTTTCTCCATAAGAACAGTTTATATGAGGATTTTCAGTCAGGATTTAGAGTGCATCATAGCACAGAGACCGCACTAGTCAAAGTTACAAACGACCTCCTAATGGCATCAGACAAAGGACTCATCTCTGTACTTGTCCTGTTAGATC
Source organism: Argyrosomus regius (assembly GCA_946959425.1). Taxonomy (NCBI): domain Eukaryota; kingdom Metazoa; phylum Chordata; class Actinopteri; family Sciaenidae; genus Argyrosomus; species Argyrosomus regius. The sequence continues at coordinate 633,414 of OX336894.1, forward strand.
TTAGTGCCGCATTTGACACCATTGACCATCAAATTCTTTTACAGAGACTAGAACATCAAATTGGCATCAAAGGAACCGCCCTAAGCTGGTTTAAGTCGTATTTCTTAGATCGTTCTCAGTTTGTTCTTGTCAATGATGAATCCTCCATGCATACCAAAGTTTGTCATGGAGTCCCACAAGGTTCTGTACTCGGACCACTTCTGTTCAGTTTATATATGCTTCCTCTAGGGAACATTATTAGGAATCACTCCGTTAATTTTCATTGTTATGCCAACGACACCCAATTATATTTATCGATCAAGCCTGATGAAACCAATCAATTAACTAAACTCCAAGCATGCCTTAAGGATATAAAAAGTTGGATGACCTTCAATTTTCTGATGTTAAATTCAGACAAAACTGAAGTTCTTGTAATTGGACCCAAAAACATCAGAGACTCTCTCTCTAGAGACTTAGTTACCTTAGATGGGATCACCCTGGCCTCCAGCTCCACCGCAAAGAATCTTGGAGTTGTTTTTGATCAGGATTTGTCCTTTAATGTCACATAAAACAAATTTCGAGGACTGCATTCTTCCATTTACGTAACATTGCCAAAATCAGACGCATTGTATCTCAAGCAGATGCAGAAAAACTAGTCCACGCATTTGTTACTTCTAGGCTGGACTATTGTAACTCTTTGTTATCAGGCTGCTCCAATAAGTCTCTTAGGACTTTGCAGCTAATTCAGAATGCTGCTGCACGTCTTCTGACAGGAACCAAGATCAGAGATCACATCTCTCCCATTTTGGCTTCCTTGCATTGGCTACCTGTTAAATCTAGAATAGAATTTAAAATTCTTCTCCTTACATACAAAGCTCTTCATGGTCAGGCACCATCATATCTAAAAGAGCTCATAGTACCTTACTACCCCTCTAGAACACTGCGCTCTCAGAATGCTGGGTTCCTTGTAGTTCCTATAGTTTCCAAAAGTAGATTGGGAGCCAGAGCTTTCAGCTATCAAGCTCCTCTTCTGTGGAACAAACTACCATTTTGGGTTCGGGAGGCAGACACGGTCAACACTTTTAAGAGTAAACTTAAGACTTTCCTTTTTGATAGAGCTTATAGTTAGGGCTGGCTCAGGTCATCCCTTAGTTATGCTGCTATAGGACTAAACTGCCGGGGGACTCCTCCTTTCAGGGTTATGCCTAGCCAGGCATGGTATTGGTTGAAGATGCAGTCACATCTCCCTTTACTGAAAACCCTCTCTCTCTCTCTCTCTCTCTCTCTCTCTGTCTCTCTCGCTCTCTCCCTCTCACCATCACCACCACCATCTGTAAACATACATGTCTGTCATACATGTACATTAATTAAAAGGGTTTTTTGTGGGCAAGTTTTTCCTCACTCGAACCGAGGGTCTAAGGACAGAGGGTGTAAGGACAGAGGGTCTAAGGACAGAGGGTGTCACTCCCTGTACAGATTGTGAAGCCCTCCGAGGCAAAATGTATTTTGCGACTTTGGGCTATACAAATAAATTTGATTTGATTT
>OX336894.1:640037-700037 GCA_946959425.1 Argyrosomus regius
CATCACACTGGAGGACTGGAGGTCAAAGGCCGGCTGCTGTAAGACTTCAGTTCAGTTCAGTGAAGCAGCCCATGAATGAGTCAATAAAGTTGATCTGTTTGAACTGATGCTTAAATACTCAGGGAAAGAAGCAAACGTCTGTTTCTTTCAGAATATGGGAGAAAGAAAGAAAAGATGTTGTTTCCATCATTCTTCTTCACATGTCTCTGTGTCTCCCTCAGCCCCCCCCCGGGCCTCCTGTCAGGACCGGTTCTGCAGCGCTCACGAGTTCTGTGCTGAGAAGGACAGTGGTGAAGACGGCTGCTTCTGTCGCGCCTTCTTTGCCTCCCCGTACAGATCGACAGGCACTTTGGGTACGACAGCTGTGAGACGACGACACGATAGTCAGAGGCTGGAAGCTGAGCTGTAGCTGAGCTGCTGATAACTGACTGAATGTTTGTTATCAGGAGCACAGACTACACTTCATGACGTTCACTCGAATGTTGTGGAACCTTAAAACATGGTAGTTTGGTTCCAGCCTTTATATCGGCCTCCTCCTTTGTTCCTGTCAGCAGAGCAGGATTGAACTTATCTCTCTATCAGCCCTCGCGGACCCTGAGGTCCTCCGGCGCTGGCCTTTTAACCATACCTCGAGTTAACTCAAAAAGACACGGGGAGGCGGCTTTCAGTTACTATGGCCCCCGTCTGTGGAACAGCCTGCCGGAGAGCCTCAGGGGCGCAGAGAGTATTGAGGTTTTTAAAAAGAGGCTCAAGACCCATCTTTTTAGTCAGGCTTTTAATTAATCTTTTGAATTGATCCTTTAACTCCCCTTTTAATTCCTTTTACTCTAATTTTATGCGTTTTATTTGAAGTTACTATCTTAAACCCTCAGTTTTAAGTTCATATATCTCCTATCTTATTCTGCTGTTTTAGCCTTCTAGTTCTTAGTGCTTATAACCTTTAATCTATTTTATTGTATTTATTTATCTATCTTTCTATTTAATTATTTATCTTTCTATCTAATTATTTATCTATCTCTTTGTCTGTTTTCAAGCTTTTATGTTCTTCACCCTGTTTTACTGTTTTAATTGTTAGTTTTTAGCTCCACTGTTTCCTCATGGGGGCCTGCCTCACTGGGATCTGTCTCTGGTCCTCCATCGGGGGCGCTGCCTCGCGGGCTGCTCCGGCCTGGGTGGCTAGGGGTCCCTGCACCTTTGTGCATGGCCTCCTGTCTACCCGGGTAGGGGTGGCCTCTGTGGTTCTCCCGGTGGTCTTGGACCGTGACCTCTCTGTGAGGCGGGCCCCCAAAGGTGGCTTTTTTCCTTGCCTCAGGTTGCAGTGCCAGGCCATGTCTCTTACTGACAGCTAGTGTTCATGTGTGTGGGTCGGTGTGTGTGTATGTGCATATGTGTGGTAGTGTCTGTATGAGTGTATATGTATTGTTGTTTGAGTGTATGTGGGGGTGGGTTGGGTTTTCTTAATTTTCCTTGATTTTAATCTCTGTTGTTTTCTCCTGTAATTGTTGTTCTTAATCTCTGTGAGGCACCTTGTGCTACTTCATGTATGAAAGGTGCCATATAAATAAAGTTTGATTTGATTTGATTTGAACGGTTTGACTGGTGGTGTCCCACGTGGTGTAGACGTCTGTAGAGTCCCTCCTGTCAGTGCTACGTCTATTTATTTCCCTCGTCTGTGCTGCTCGTTGTTCAGGTGAGCCGACGGTCTGCGAGAGGGACTCTGCTTCACTTTCTCTGGTTGGTTGTCTCCTGGAGGAAAAAGGTATCGACTACTCAACCCTGCACCTCAATGACAACAGCTGCGTGGGTCAGATGGACGAGCGGACCCACATGGTGACCTTCAGCTTCGACGGCAGCGACTCCTGTGGGACGGTGGCCTCGGTGGGTCTCTCCTCCACGTCAGTCTCTTCCAGCACTCTGCTGAACTCTCTTCTCTAGTTTGGGATCTTTCTGTGGGTTTGGCTTCAGCTCTGAGCCCCTTGGTTTCTCATAATGTTGGACATCCGTGAAGTTTCTTCCGTCTCAGTGTGCCCATGAACTCTACCAGCGTCTGATCCCCTGTGACCCTGCAGGTCAACAACAGCCAAGTCATCTACAAGAACACCATCATGACCCACAACCACACCGACGTCATCGTTCGCCACGACCAGGTCTCCATCGACTTCTCCTGCTTCTATACTCAGCCAGACATCAAGACTATGGCCTTCAGGATCAAAGACAGGTGAGTGGTGGCTGTGAAGCCTGTTGTGGAGACGTCTGTGAGTATAAAGAAGTCTGTGAAGGTTCTCAGTCTTCCGGCTCATCCTTCATTGAAACCTGGGTGTTTGGCTTTGGTGGGATCGTTAAGCAGGCCATCGTTTCCGCTTCGAGCTGCTTGTTGTCGTGACGACTGTCGTCCAAGTTGTTCGGGTCAGCCGAGGTCCGGTGTGAACGACGGTGGCTGGAGTCACACGAGGCCAAGTGTTTGTAGTTCAGTCTCCTGTGAAGGGTTGAAAGGAACGCTTTGGGGATAAGTGTTGTCTGAGGCCTCCTCCTCTGCTGACCGATGGTCTCTCTACTTTTACATAGATGGCCTCCTTCACTCCTCTTTCAATCCACCTGTGTGTTTGTGAGTCAGCTAAAGAGTGTGTGTGTGTGTGTGTGTGTGTGTGTGTGTAGCTCTGTGATCGAGCAGATCATATCTGGAGCTTGGAATTACACTCTGACCATGAAGGCCTACCTGGACTCCAGCCGCACACGTCTTGTGGAGTCGAGCACTGAAATCACGCTGAACCAAAAGATCTGGGTGCAGCTGGAGACCGACGGGCTGGGCGACGGCCTGGTTGCCGTGGTGACCGACTCATGCTGGGCAACCGACCAGGCATCACCCAATGGGAGTCTGAGACACAATCTGATCTGGAACGGGTGAGCAGGGATCCGTTATCCGTAAATCGTTCCTTTGTCATTCCTGAAAACAAAGTGCGCTCTGAACATGCTGATGTTTGTGTCTTCCTGTTTGTGAGCAGCTGTGCGAGCCGCGCTGACCAGACGGTGGAGGTGGAAGGAAACGGACAGGGAACGTCCAACTACTTCTCCTTCAACATGTTCCAGTTCACTGGGAGCTCTGCTGAAGTCTACCTGCACTGCAGACTCAACCTGTGTGTCAAACAGAACAACACCTGCGCCCCGGTACGCCAACCAAACACACACACACACACACACACACATCAGAACAGGCGGTCCAGCGGGTCACACTCGTCCCATAATCTGCTGTCAGCGGCATCAGTCCAGAATCAGTCTTCTAAAGTCTGGACTCACTTCATCTCTCTCTTCTTTAACTTCCAGAACTGTAGCGTTGCTGGTTCTCGGAGACGCAGATCTGCCAGGTCCACGTACGTCGATGAAGCCCCAGCCTTCATCACCATGGCCTGGACTAATTAGGTAAGACAAGACAGTGCTAACGAGTGCCGGCATCAGGTTCCTCTTTGTGTTGGGTCAGCAGCAGACGGGCAGGTGTCGCCCTCTAGTGGTTGAAAACGTTCTGTACATCTTTGACAAAGAAAGTAGAAGGACTGAACGATGACGTGAGAGACATTTGACCATGTGATCCGTCCAAAGTCAGAGTGAGTGTGACAGGGAGGGCTGCTCACGGTTCAGACTGTGACACAATGAAGAGTTCTGGAGTCCAACATGGTCATCAGGATCACATGTTTGCTCCGGTTGTCTTCTCAGGTGTGTTTCCACGGTGACCCGGACTGACTGACAGGCTGTCGACCCGAACCTGCACGATGATTCTGGACTGTTGGTCCTGATCCAGAGGCCGGTGTGTGAATCTTTGGCTTTCACAGCGACGTCTCCTGAAAGGATTCGCTCAGTCCTCACTGCAGATTTTCTGCAGTAGAAAACTTTCTTCTTCTTCTTTCCTCAAACATGAAACTATAAAAACGATATGGTGAAGGGAAGTGTGTGTTAGTAAACTACCATGATGAATTACTAATGATCCTAATGATCAAGTGTTACATATTGAGCAGTCTGTGGAGAACAGCTTCCATCTTGATTCTGCTGTCACTTTCAGAGTGACTGACAGCTTTTTACACGTCCCATTTCAGTTTCCATGAAGTCAGTCAAATGTTTACAGACTCTTTGAAACATCAACCGAGTGAAAGACTGCTGCCTCCATGACACTGACATGAGTCCTGCTGTTTTTATTGTTATGATTTATCAGTATGAATAATCAGTATGAATAATCAGTATGAATAATCAGTATGAATAATCTGTATGAATAATCTGTATGATTTATCTGTATGATTTATCTGTATGATTTATCTGTATGAATAATCAGTATGAATAATCTGTATGAATAATCAGTATGAATAATCTGTATGATTTATCTGTATGAATAATCTGTATGAATAATCTGTATGAATAATCTGTATGATTTATCTGTATGATTTATCTGTATGATTTATCTGTATGAATAATCAGTATGAATAATCTGTATGAATAATCAGTATGAATAATCTGTATGATTTATCTGTATGAATAATCAGTATGAATAATCTGTATGAATAATCTGTATGATTTATCTGTATGATTTATCTGTATGAATAATCTGTATGAATAATCAGTATGAATAATCAGTATGAATAATCTGTATGATTTATCTGTATGAATAATCAGTATGAATAATCTGTATGAATAATCTGTATGAATAATCTTTCAAGCAAATTAAAATCCAAAAAAATAAAAAAAATGGATTGTGGGTAAAAATTCAGAGTTGGCTTCATTTTATTTCTTCTTTCTGAAATTGTAAGTTGCTTCTTGATGTGTCAGATTTAGGAGCATTTCTTTGCAGGAACTGAATTCAATATTCATTAGTATGTTTAATTAGTATATAATTACCTGAGTCATTGTGTTTGTATTGTCTTAAAATGAGCCCTTTATATCTACATTGAGAGTGAGTCCTCTTCCACGCAGACCGCCATGTTGAACTGCCATTTTTCTACAGTAGCCCAGAGCAGACAAACCAAACTCTGACTGAGATTTGCACTTTTGCTTTTTATGTGAATTTCACAGCCACAGTTTGTCTGACATGCTTTGAAGGAGAGGATGAGGCGTGGAAGAGTATTTATTTGGTCTGCAGCCTCATTACTAGGTCAACCAACCAACATTTGTATCACACTTCATACAAAACATGCAACACAAAGTGCTTCACACAATAAAAGCCCAACATGCCCCGCCCACCCCACTACAAACAGAGCACTATACAAACTGAGGAAACACGGAAACGGTCGACCTTTGACCTTTATGTTCTTAAGCCATTTGGTGGTGAGGTGTTGAAGTGTCGCTGGTTAATCAACATTATTATATAAAATAAGGTGGTTAATCAGAAAAGTGTTCAGAGACACTGGTAAAGATATGAGATGATCACAGTTTACACCATGTGTAGCTGTGTCACTGTACTGAGGCTTCCTGTAGAGGGAGCTAGTCGTGGAGAGTGTACCTGGTTAGAGTAAGTACAGTGATATATGTACATACATATATATACATATAAAATAATAATCCCCTTCTCACCCCATGGTGGGTGGCCTGGGAGCTTGACTGTTCTGCGCAGTATCTTAGCTGTTCCTAGGACTGCACACTTCTGGACAGAGACCTCAGGTGTTGTACCTGGAGTCTGCTGTAGCCACTCCTCCAGTCTGTGGGTCACAGCTCCCAGTGCTCCCATTACCACTGGTACCACTGTCACCTTTACTGCCCACATCTTCTCTAACTCCTCTTTCAGCTGTCACTCTGAATTACTCCGTCTATCACCACAGCCTTCCTCTGTTTGTCCACCAGCATCATGTCTGGTTGGTTAGCCATCACCAGCTGGTCGGTCTGGATCTGGCTTAGGAGGTGTCTTCCATTTTGACCTTGGGATTTCCAGCCCATACTCAGTGCAGATGTTCCTGAACACTATGCCAGACACTTGGTTATGGCGTTCCATGTATGCTCTACCTGCCAGCATCTTATACCTGCTTATATATATATTATGGTGGGAGGAGGGTAAAAGTAAATTTATTAAATTTATAAAAAATCAAAATGGTAATATTGTTTCCTGTGAGAAAAAAGAAAAGAGAAGTCATCAGAGATCTGTGTGCAAATGCTTGAAAATAGATACAGATACAGACACTGTGAAATCTTTTTAAATATAATTCCATCATATACTTCCTCAAATTTTACTTCACTTTTAGGCGATATAAAGGAAGATGAAGTGGTTCAAGCCATCAAACAATTAAATGCTGGTAAAAGTCCTGGTCCAGGTGGCTTACCCTCTGAATTTTATCAATTATATATTGATGATATTATAAACCTACTTACATCCATGTTTAATGAGGGCCTACACAGTGGCTGTATGGGAGATACCTTTTACCAAGGTGTTATGTGTTTATTGTATAAAAAAGGTGATGAGTCTGACATCAATAACTACAGACATCTGACTATTATGAATACTGACTATAAAATTTTGGCAAAAATAATTATGAATAGACTAAATGATATTTTAGATGAAATTATAGACAAAGAACAAACATGTGCAATTAAGGGACGGGTGATGTGGGACAATCTCTGTATTCTAAGAGAAATAATGCACAAACCTAAAGAGGAAAATCATTTTTATATTGTCGGTCTTGATCAAAAAAAAGCATTTGACTACATATTCAGAGAGTACCTCTGGTCAGTCATGGAAGCATATGGTCTCCCAAAAGAATTTATTCATATGATCAGATGTCTGTACGTTAAATCAAGTGTATGCATAAATGTTAATGGTTATCTAACTGATTGTTTTAATGTAGAGAGAGGTGTAAAACAGGGCTGCCCTCTAAGTGCAGCTCTGTATATACTGGCAATCAACCCCTTAATACACACAGATAAACGTATCTCTGGAACATGTCTTGATCATTCGCATAGGGTTGTTGCCCTTGCGTACGCAGACGACATTACAGTTATAATAAAAAATCAAGCAGAATTAGATATTTTAACAAAATGTATAAATAATTATGAGTTGGCATCTGGTGCTAAACTAAATCTCAATAAAACTGAAGGAGTTTGGATAGGACGTGAGAGTGAAAGACAAAATATTAATATACAGATCAAGGAAGAAATCAAAATTCTTGATTGTTGTAGTATAAACTGGGAAGAAAAAATCTCTGAAATTAAAAATGAAGCTTAAAAAATGGGAAAATAAAGATACCAGTTACAAGTTGAGAGTAAACATAGTCAAGACTTTCATCCTGTCCAAACTTCTTTTCCACCTCCCAACAAAATAATAATTAAATTAAATAAAATTTGTGTTAATTTAATATGGGGAACCACCAGAGAAGTTGCCAAGAGAAATATTCTATTTAAAAATAAAAAAATATGGAGGATTAGGAGCTGTAGATATGGATATAAGATTAAAAATAGCATTTGTTAAAAATATGTATGATGCTATTTTAAGGAACCCTGTCTGGATCGGTGAACTTAACTCAATGTGGAGAAAGAGGAGAGGAAGAGCCAGACAGGGTCCATATTATAAATTAATATATGGTGATTTCATAAATCAGTTTGAGCCTCTAAATTTGGATTGGTCTGGTTTAACATGCAAAATGATTTTAAATATGGAGGTTTTGTTAATTATAAAAATATACCTAGTAGTTTAAATAATGAAATAATCAAAATTTTAAAAAATAAAAACATTTCAGAAAAGGTTCGTGATGTGAAATGGCTCATTACTATTAATAGATTGCCAGTACGTGCTATCGTTTCATGGAGCTGTTTTGTTACAACTAAAATTTGTCCAATGATTTATTGTAATGAAGATGAAACCCAGGAACACCTTCTGATAGATTGCTATAGAGCAAAAAATGTCTGGTCCTCTTTAAGAACAATTGGTCTCTGCTTTACAATAAACTATAATTCAATAATGTACAATATTTTTCAGGAAAACATGCCTTTTAATAAAAAAGAGTTATTTCAGGTAATCATTAGCATTGTTAACAACAAACTATGGAAAACTAGATGATTACAAATCAAACAATAATTGACAGTGACACTGTTTTTAAACAAATTATAACTGAACTCAGGCGACGCCGATCTATTGATGGAAATAAGATATATATATTCTGACATTTTGATTATATTGTACTTGTTTATATATGTGTATGTGAGTGCATTTACTTTATGTGTATGTGTGTATGCATGTGTGTGTGTGTATATATATATATGTATGTGTATATGTATATATGTGTATATATGTATGTGTATATGTGTGCGTGTGTATGTATGTGTATATATATACACATACATACATGTTTCTTGGTTAATTTTGGACATGTGTATATCGTTCTTTTAATGTACTGTTTTCGTTTTGAGTGTATCAATACGTCTTTATTTCTGTACTGTCTTTTTGTTTGTTTGTTTGTTTGTTTCTTTTAAATTATATCTTCAATAAAGTTTCTTAAAAGGGTAACAGGAAGTCCAGCCCTAAGAGCAGGCAAATGGGGTGGAGTCTATGAAAAGGGCGGGAAGCTCACCTGGGCCTTTCTTCCTGCATGAGACACGCCTGGGGAGCAGCTGAGGCCAGCCTTTGTTTGGAGGTGATTTGGTAGGCTCCATTTTGAAATGTTTGAAAGCGTGATTTGAATATTACTGGAAGAAACTAGAGAACCATGAACTAATTATTTAGCTCATTATTTGTTGTATAAACTGTAGGGCTGACCTCCAATAGTCGACTATTCGACGATTCGATTCGGAGAGGTCTGATTCGACTATGAACCTCGTAGTCGAATCGTCAGAAAACCATTCTGACTATATGGGGGTGCCCACGGCTGCTGAGCATAAATTGTTACAGAGAATGTCTTTTTTTCGTTATATAAAAGCCTATTTTGATACAAATCTGCCTACTTTTTGTTAATAAAGAGTTCAAAATGATGTGTGCGTTTGGTGGACGGCGGAGTACGGTGTCGTTGCTGACAGCGTACTCCGCCGGTGCCGCTGTCGAGCGGAGCCGTTCCGGAGCCGTTCCGCTGCACTGTATTTTCGGAGGGGTTAGCTTCTTACTACGTATTAATAAATCACCCACTGCAGTTGCACAATCCAATGAGCGGAGGTGAGCAGCACACTACAGTGTACTTTGGAAGATTTTTTAGTAGCCATTGTGAACCAATAAATCCGTAAATGCTAACGGTCCTGTAGTGTGCTGCTCACCTCCGCTCATTGGATTGTGCAACTGCAGCTTCCCCGGTGGGTCAGTGGGCCGGCCCGGTACGGCGTGGTGCTTAACTGACGCGCTGACTTTAGTTACATTTTTCTACCGTCTATGAGGGAGAGGAGTGACTAATTAATGCTAGTGACGAGCATTAATTCTCGGTCCGAACCCGGCCAAAAAACAAAGAAAGAAAGAAAGAAGAAGCAGCCCGACGCCCAGCCCGCCTCACCGAGTCATATTCACGGCACGAACCCGGCTTGAAGCAGCGCGTCCGATCGGGTTGGGCGGTCCATGCCTCTTATTAGGAGCCCAAAAGAACAGGCAGCCCAGTCCAGAGAGCAGAGGACAGAGAGACAGCACAGCAACAGAGTTGAGTTCTGTTTTTGCTCTCCAGCCTCAGATAGACCAGTTTCATACACTCCATCCATCCTTGCCATTCCAATGACAGGAACCTCAGTCAGTACTAAATCTGCTTTTTTTAATCTGAAGCAATGTTGTCTTTTCCCTCTGTTTTCTCCTCAGAGTACACCTGAACGCCTCATTTATGTGTTAAAAATCACATGTTTTTGGGGGAGTGTCCACAGACCCCCTACAGTACTTTAGCTCTCAGGTATGGTGTGTTTGAGTGAGTGAATGACAGAGAGAGAGAGAGAGAGATGCTGGTCAGGTGGGTGGCTGTAATGTGATAACATTGTTTATCTAGCTTGCTAACTTTTAGCACAACGCATTTGGGCTAGTTTGGCTGTACAAACATCAGTGTTGTGTATGGACCAGGGCCAGACAGTGCTCAGTGGCATTAGCCAACATTGACAGCCGCCACCATCATCCGCCGCCCGGCCCAAGTGGGCCAGTCAGGTACTAAAATCCCGGGCCACTTTTTTGCCCCAGTCCGCCCCTGACTACATCCCTCCCCTTCTAGATAATGACTCCTATTACGATAACTCATTATACAACTCATTAACTTGTTGAAGATGCACCAACTTGTAGTAACATACGTAACCTTGTAATACTAGTCTCTTAACATCTCATGCTTGTAACAGACTCAATTATACCTTTACTGACACCTTAGTGTTCAATACTCTGGTGATGTTTGGTATCTCATCTGCACTCACTTCAATACTCACTGCATAGAAAACATAAATTCCACTTCATTTTACTGCAACCAAAATACTCTTACTAAGGCTAGGAATGTAGTCAAACCCATCAATTTAAACATCAGCCTCATTAAAACCATAAACTCATTTTCACTATAACTTCTTCAGTTTACTTAAAATATACAAAACATATTCAGAAAATCTTCGACTTATAAAACATAAATGTCTTCCTTTTAAACACAATATATCGAAACATTCCTCTTTAGCTTATACAGTAAATCTGACTTAACTTCAGAAAGTGCATTTTCATTAATTTTTTCTTTCCATGTCATAACAACCTGAATGGCGAGGGGTAGACTACCCTGCCATTAAGACATATGCCGGGGATTATTCTGCCCCTTTTTTGGCACTGTCTGTCTAAGTCACAAAGTCTGTGAGATGAGTTGGCAGTCTCCTGGTTCGTTGAGGTCTGCAGTCCTGCTGGGAGGTGTCATCAGGCTCTATCTCAGCAGATACACTATTCGGCTCAGGAGTGTTTTGTTCAGGCTCAACCCATAGCTTCACAAATGATACATGACGCATCATCTTCTTGCCGTCCTTTTCAATAATGACAGATTGACCTTTTCGACTTATCACTGTGTAGGGGTGACGTTCATATGGTGTTGAAAGTTTGTTTTGCTTCTGCTGCCGTAGCAGTACTTTGTCGCCCTGTTTCACTGTGCTTTCTTTTGCTCTTCTGACTCTGTTTGCATTCACGCGTCCCTTCTCCTTCTTCACAGCATCAGCCTTACGAACAGCAGCATCCTGTAGTGTAGGTTGCAGCTGTGATCCTGACAGTTCAGGAAGTTTGGTTCTGATCTGGCGGTTGAATAGTAGCTCGGCCGGACTGCGACCTGTGACACAGTGAGGGGTGCTGCGATAAGCCAGAAGAAATACGTCCAACTCAGTGCGCCAATCTTTTCCTTCAGCGTGAGCTGCACGTATGGCCTTACAAAGTGTTCTGTTCTGCCTTTCGACTTCACCATTTGCCTGAGGCCAGTATGGCGTGACACGGCGATGTGTGATCCCATGTTCCTGTGGATATGTTGTGAATTCCTTTGATACAAACGGAGTGCCGTTGTCTGTCACGATGCATTCTGGGAGTCCGTGTGTTGCAAATGAGTGTCTCAGACGATTTATAATGTTAACAGAGGTGGGGTTCTGAAGAATATCAACACTCACCCACCTGGAGTAATAGTCAGTTAGTACCAGCAGATGGTGACCTGATGGAAACGGTCCACACAAGTCCGCTGCAAGCATCTGCCATGGTTTTGCTGGGAGCTCTGTCCTAGTGGTAGGAACCTCCTGTGAAGTCGGACTGTTGATTTGGCATGCATGACATGACCTCACTAGCTCCTCTGCTTCTTTATCGATTCCTGGCCACCACACTTTTGTTCTTAGTCTCTGTTTTGTTTTTACAATTCCTTGGTGACCTTCATGAGCTAACATTAGCGTCTGTCGTCGTGCAGCCTGAGGAACTACAATTCTGGAACCCCTCAACACTATTTTCCCTACAGTGGAAAGCTCAGTTTTAACTGTCTGATAGACAGGTTCACATTTACTCCAGTCGCCGGTTTTGATACAGCTCCAAACAGTAACTAGAGTGGGGTCTGCTGCCGACAATTCCTCCATTCGTCTTGGTGTGAAAGCGTGTGGCACTGCATGTTGGGCCACCCAGTAAACGTGGTCCTCCATGGTTCCTTTCTGTACTGGCTGGTTGACTGTGAGGCGTGATAGCGAATCAGCTGCGTTCTGTGGGCCTGGCTTATACACGACCTTAAAGCGATAGGGCTGCAGCCGCAAAGCCCATCTCTCAGTCCTGGCTGGAGGTTTAGACTTGGGTGAATACATCGTCTCCAGAGGTTTATGGTCAGTGACCAGCACAAAGTCTTTTCCATAGAGAAATACATGAAATTTCTTACATGCCCACACAATAGCGAGCGCTTCTCTTTCGGTTTGGGAATAGCGACGCTCTACATCAGACAAGGCTCTGCTAGCATAGTAGACAGGTTTGTGTGCCCCATCATTTTGTTTCTGGCTCAGTATTGCTCCTAATCCCACTGGACTAGCATCCACCACCACATGTGTCTCTGCATCTTGTTTGAAATATGCCATGACGTGTGAACTGGCCAGCTGTCTCTTTAACTCCAGGAAAGCCGTTTCCTGCTCTGATCCCCATGTCCATTTGCAGGATTGCCTTGTGAGCCTCCTCAGTGGTTCTGATGTCGTGGCTAAATTAGGGATGAACCGTCCACAATAGTTCACGAGCCCTAAAAAGCTTCTCACCTCAGCAGCATTCGTTGGTCGATGTGTATTCTCCACCGCCTCGATCTTAGACTGAGCTGCTCCTATACTGGACAACACTTGCCCCATGAATTCCAGTTGTGACATTCGGAATTGGCACTTTTTGCTGTTGACCGTCAGTTGCCTCTCCTGCAGTCGTTGCAGTACCTGATGTAGCCTCTCGTCATGTTGCTGTATGGTTTCTCCTGAAACGATGATGTCATCCGATATGTTGTGCACACCAGGGATGTCTTGTAGAGCTTGTCCGATGATGTGTTGGTATGTCTCAGGTGCAGATGAGATACCAAACATCAGTCTCTTATAACGCCATAGTCCTGTATGTGTTACAAAAGTGGTGAGTGACCTGGACTCTGGCTCCAGCTCTATTTGATGGTATCCCCACTTCAGATCAAGTTTTGAGAATACAGTGGCTCCGGTCAGGTCTTCCAGTATTTCGTCTATAACAGGAATAGGGTGCCTTTCTCGCACTATGGCCTCATTTGCTCTGCGCATGTCCACACACAGTCTAGGCTCTTTCTTACCGTGCACCACAACTAGAGGTGATACCCATGGTGTTGGTCTGTTTACTCGTTCAATGACATCAGCCTCCTCAAGTTGTTTCAGTTTCTCTTCCACTTGTTTTCTCACACTGAAAGGTATTCTGCGAACAGGCTGTGCAGCTGGCTGTACACTATCATCCACATGCAACTTCAGCTGAAAATCCTTCAGTTTTCCTAAACCTTGAAAACAGTCTTTGTATTTGTCCTCTAGCTCAGCTGTGAAAGCTTTCACATCTTGTGGCTGGACTGTGTTCACCTGTTCGATAGGGCCAATGTGTAAAAGTCCCAACTTAATAGCAGTGTGTCTGCCTAGCACACAGATTTGTGCCTCTTCAATCACTTGGATCGCTGCTGTGACTGTTTCTGATGTTTCATTATCTTTGACTTCAGCAGTGAAAACACCTTTTACATGGAGTGGAGTTGTAGATCCGAATGGATAGACTCTCCTTTTTGGGCGCTGTAGCTTGATGTCACTCTTTGACTTCAGCTGCTTAAACTTGGATTCCGTCACAATGTTACATGAAGCCCCTGAATCTATCAACATGTCTACTGGTTGGTCATTTATTAATATGGACAGTGTTCCCTCAGCAGCACAATTGTTAACTGTAAACACATGGTCATCTTTTTGTTCTTTGTTACTGTGCACTCACGGCTCATGTGCCCTGCTCGTCCACACCTGTAACACTTGATGCTGTGTTCATCACGTGGTGACTGCTTTTGAGTTTTGGAGAATCTGGGTCTCACATGTTTATCTCTGTCTTTGTCACGTTTCTTTTCCACGGCATTAACTGTTAATTTCTCCATCCTTTCTGCCTGGTAATCTGCTGTCTCCATCACTCTTGCAATTTCTTGGAGCACTGGGAGTTTTAAGT
Source organism: Argyrosomus regius (assembly GCA_946959425.1). Taxonomy (NCBI): domain Eukaryota; kingdom Metazoa; phylum Chordata; class Actinopteri; family Sciaenidae; genus Argyrosomus; species Argyrosomus regius. The sequence continues at coordinate 654,091 of OX336894.1, forward strand.
CTTTTTCCCGCAGCAGCCGTCTGCGCAGCGTGTTTGACGAGCATTTGTCAATCACTTGATCACGTATGAAATCATCTCTGTTGTCCCCAAACTCGCATGTAGCTGCTAGCTTCTTTAATCTACACACAAAATTGTCTACGGACTCTCCTTGCATTTGTTCTGCTTGTCTGAACACATGTCTTTCATAGGGGATATTTTTCTGCGGTGTAAAGTAAGCATTCAACTTGTTTACTGCACCGTCATAGTCAGCCTCGTCTGCCGTTTCATTCATAGTGAAGAATATGTCTTGGACCTCAGCTCCTGCTAGGTGTAGCAACGAAGCTCTTTTCCGTGAGTTGTCTCGAATTCCCGACGCCACTAAATAGAGTTTAAAACTATTTAGCCACTTTTGCCAGCGGATGCCGACATTAGCTGGGTCGCCCGAAACATCAAAAGAAGTTACTGCCGGTAGCGCCATGCTAACTCCGTTCACTTCTCCTCTTCCTCCTCGTCAGATTAAACTTGATGCAGTAACCGGTTTTCTTTTCCTCCGCGTTCCGTTTTAGATCCTCGTCGCCATTTGTAATGTTTCCTTACTTCTGTGTAACATTAATAATCAGGCTCCAGTCGGACGGTCATTACCATGCTTCTTTATTCGTGTCCCGCTCACTCGTATACATCTCACGTACCACTGACGTCATCACGCATATATCTGTGTTCCCAGATACTGCAACAGCCCAGTCCAGAGAGCAGAGGACAGAGAGACAGCACAGCAACAGATGTGTGTGTGTGTGTGTGTGTGTGTGTGTGTGTGTGTGTGTGTGTGTGTGTGTAGGCTAATATATTCTATAATCATAGTTGGCTGAAAATGACATGTGTAAAGCTCAAGCATGTGGAGTCTGTTTTCATATTTAATATCTGACAGTAGGCTACAGCTATCAAGATACAGATGAGAACAGGGCAGGAGTGGTGGAAGAAGAACGTGTGGCCTGAGAGGCCCGTGATGAAGCGGACACCTTGAAAGGACAAAAGATTTAAAACATGAGTTCTGTTTTTGCTCTCCAGCCTCAGATAGACCAGTTTCATACACTTCATCCATTCTTGCCATTCCAATGACAGGAAGCTCAGTCAGTACTAAATCTGCTTTTTTTTCATCTGAAGCAATGTTGTCTTTTCCCTCTGTTTTCTCCTCAGAGTGCACCTGAACGCCTCATTTATGTGTCCACAGACCCCCTACAGTACTTTAGCTCTCAGGTATGGTGTGTTTGAGTGAGTGAATGACAGAGAGAGAGAGAGAGAGAGATGCTGGTCAGGTGGGTGGCTGTAATGTGATAACATTGTTTATCTAGCTTGCTAACTTTTAGCACAACGCATTTGGGCTAGTTTGGCTGTACAAACATCAGTGTTGTGTATGGACCAGGGCCAGACAGTGCTCAGTGGCATTAGCCAACATTGACAGCATCCGCCACCATCATCCGCCGCCCGGCCCAAGTGGGCCAGTCAGGTACTAAAATCCCGGGCCACTTTTTTGCCCCAGTCCGCCCCTGGTCTAGTTCCATGTTTGTTCTCTTTTTAAACATTTCATGGTTGGTTTAATTTATGTTACTTCTATAATTTACTCCCTCATCCTTTTTATCAAACATACTGTTAATGAAATGTATATTTTTGTATAGCAGCCTCTGGTGTCTGTGTGTTTGGGATCACCTGGTCACACATAGATATGTAACTCTCATCATTGTCCATCACCAGGATGTTCTCAGCCAGTCCAAACTTCAGATGTCACAACAGAGAGATTAGATTAGATATGAAGTGCGTCAGAAAAAATCTAAATCTAAAATATATAGAATATAAAATATCTCTGGTTTCAGTGAGTTGTCTCACCTGTAGTGACTTTAAAGTTACGGCGTGCTACTCCTCCCTCAGGTTTGGTCGCACATACACAAAAAAGGAATCAAAACGACCGGCTCGGCCGGGAACGGTGTGCTGTGCGACTAACTGTATTGAAGTCTCTGTGCTACTGCAGTGTCAATAATAATGTATGTCAGACACACTCTACATTTATTTACACAGCTGATAGTTCACAAACATTGTCACAACATTCATGAGTATTCTTGAACTTTCTCCTTCATTTAAAAGTAATTCTGTCTTGTATGGAGACTTCATAGTAATATCGCCATAACAACACAGATATGCATTCAATATATTTGTCATTTATCTTTTTATATTCACAAATACACCTTCACCTCCTCCTCTTCCTCACGGGCTCTACTTCCTGTTTCTACTGTCTGCTCTGTCTGTTTGTTTGTCGTCGTTTTCCCGCGCTAAATGCAAACGAGGCTCCGCACGCACGCTTTCTCTGCCCTGAGCACTCAGATCATTAAATCATCGTTAACAGAGGCGTCACTAGGTCGTAAGGACAGGGGGGGCTTAGCCCCAACGAGGTGCACAGGATGTGAGCGAACGTAGCGCGCGAGCACAAAATTTCACAAACAGCTAGCAAAGACTGAGAAATTATTTATTAGTAGTTATTTATTAGTATTTATATATATGTGTGTGTGTGTGTGTGTGTGTGTGTGCGTGTAACTTGGCTTTCTCCACTTTCTAATCATTACTCTCAAATAAAAGCTCAAGTTAAATTAGTCTTATATGCTGCACCTTGACTGAAATGTTTCATATTTCATATTCAAACTGAGGTCCAGAAGATTCCAGACTGTCTGCGTCACATGACTGTCTTCTGTGAAATCCTTTAGACTCACCTGTCCAGTAGAGGTCTCTGCCCTCTCCCTCACTGTGCTCTGCCCTGACTCCTGCAGGCCAGTAGGGGTGGTGGAGTGATTATTATTAGTGTAATTATTATTATTATTATTATCCACTGATGATAATCATACGTGAGTGAGCTCAGCTCCTGTTTCACGGTGTGCATCATGCGTAAAGTGAGAAACACAGATATGTAAAGAGAGCGCACACTGAACTCTGTGAACAACCAGGACCTTCACAGTGAACACTGACTAGCTAAGCAGCAGCGTTCTTTACAGCTGGAATAAAACAACAGAGGTCAGCCTGCAGAGACTGTGTGCAGTGTGTCAGCCAGGTTAATGTGTCAGACATGGAGCATGTCATGAAGTACACGGACTGTTAGCTGGAGCTAACTACCTGTTACTACCAGCAGTGATGAATACTGACTGTCCTGAAAAACTTTCTTATATCCATCCTTCATCCATCCATTCATGTTCTTCTCCTCACGCTGTTCTGTTCGGCTCTGCGTGCAGCGGTAGAAGTACCGACGGCTGCAGGTACCGAGCCGCAAGCAAGGTCGCAGGGAAAACGTGGACTAGATTTTCAGTAATGTGGTTCTGCGTTCTGAACAAGTGGAATGGATTGGATCGCAGCAGAGGGGCTCTCTGTACCGTACACTACGAAGTGAAGGGAGACTGACAGATTTATGATCACATTAAAGTCCTTAATGACAGGTTATATGATTACCGTATTTTTCGGACTATAAGTCGCACTTTTTCATGGTTTGGCTGGTCCTGCGACTTATACTCAGGTGCGGCTTATATATTAAAATATATACGGTAATTCACGGACAGCCACGAGAGGGCGCTCTAGGCTTGTGTGCCAGTATCTGCTACTCCTATTACTCCTGTACCACTGAAAATTTAAAATATAAACATCATCACCAGTTGTCCCCTCAGCGTCCTCCTCGTCCCCTCAGCGTCCTCGTCGTCCCCTCAGCGTCCTCCTTGTCCCCTCAGCGTCCTCCTTGTCCCCTCAGCGTCCTCGTCGTCCCCTCAGCGTCCTCGTCGTCCCCTCAGCGTCCTCGTCGTCCCCTCAGCGTCCTCGTCGTCCCCTCAGCGTCCTCCTTGTCCCCTCAGCGTCCTCGTCGTCCCCTCAGCGTCCTCGTCGTCCCCTCAGCGTCCTCGTCGTCCCCTCAGCGTCCTCCTTGTCCCCTCAGCGTCCTCGTCGTCCCCTCAGCGTCCTCCTCGTCCCCTCAGCGTCCTCGTCGTCCCCTCAGCGTCCTCCTCGTCTGTGTGTATGTGAGTGAGTGTGTGTGTGAGTGTGTGACTGTGTGTGAGTGTGTGTGTGTGTGTGTGTGTGTGTGTGTGTGTGTGTCCTTCATGCACACTGCAGCTGAGACTCTGCTGCCTCCTGCTGGTGGATGAAGAAACATTTCATTTGCTGAATGTGTCTAAATATCTGTCAGTCCATCACTAAATTAAAGAGCTGCAGAGTTTTCAAACTTCTTCATCCAACCTCAGATTAGATTCAACTTTACTGTCATTGCAGTAATGCTAAATTACAATACAGTACAGGTGATGACATTCATATACAGAATAAACAGCTTTATCTAATATATATATTGTATCAATTCTATATTTAGATTAAAGTTTTTATTCGTGCTGCAGGATTTCTTCTCGTTTCCTGGCTGTTTGATTGTAACACCTGCTGCAGATTCTGTACAATCTGATGAATTAATTGTCTCCTAGGAGACTGAAAACAGTCTGCAGGGTCACTATCTAATGAACTGTGTGTGTGTGTGTGTGTGTGTGTGTGTGTGTGTGTGTGTGTGTGTGTGTGTGTGTGTGTGTGTGTGATGAGCTGGTGATGACTCTGAGTCCTTGACGGCAAACAGAGGCGTCCACTTTCTTATTTTCAACGGTCGTTGAAAGGCGGCCGCAATCAGCGCTCCATTGTCGCCATCACCTCCTCCACCATGATTACTGCTGTGATTATGACACCAAAGCACAGCCGTGTGTGTGTGTGTGTGTGTGTGTGTGTGTGTGTGTGTTGTAGAGATGAAATTGCGATGGATAGGAGGTGAAATGGAAAGAGAACAGAGAGCTGTCTGTCATTGAAAAGTCATTTCTGGCTGTGAGAGCTGCTCTCTGATGATGTTCAGCATGTCACGTCTCAGCTGGACGTGTTGGACGTGTTTCAGGCGTCTCTTCTGTCTTTTATTTGCAAATTAAAATAAACTTGAAGGACTGATCACAGACGATTTGTTTCACAGCCACAGAGGTTCTTCTACTTCTTGTAGGTAGAGAGATGATGAATGTTCAACGTGTAACAACAAACACTTTGTCTGTTTGGTTTCTGAAGCCGCTTCAATGCTGAGCTGACACCTGAGGACTGCAGAAAGCGTCCAGCTGCAGGACACAGTCAGCATTCATGTCTGAACGACAAACACTGGATCACTGTCACTATTCACCCTGCCCTCCGTCCTTCAAAGGTTGGCTGTTGGCCTCCTCTTTCCTTCACTTTATATGTTTTGGAGTAACAACAAGTTCACCATGTGCAGTACAGGACGGAGTTAATGAATAAAGACAGCAGCATGGACGCACACGCAGGCGTTTTCACTACAAACTCTCATCTGTGTGTTGTCACGATGCTGTCACAGACACAAAGAGAATATTAACATTTCTGAAGTTGTCTCCTTTTCACAAAAGAACGCTGATTAAATTTCATTCATGCTGACTCGAAGTGATTAAAGTTTCACAGAAGTTACCTCTGTCTGCGACAGCTGTGACATTCAAACCAAACCTTTTCCAAATGACCTGAAGATTCACAGCGACATCGATAACTCCCACACACACCTTCAGCTTTACATCCAAAAATAGAATCAAAGCCACGTGACTCAAAGTGAAGGGAATGTTAGTGTTTGTACCGAGGAGGAGGAGGAGGAGAGAGTGAGCGAGCAAGAAGCCGCCGGACAAGAGTAAATCTGGGACTGACTTTTAGTGGTTGGTGAGAGCTTGGTGAAATAAAGGCCCTCTTTGTCATGTCGCACATCGTCTCCTGTCTCTGACCCTTTCTGGACCACAGTTTGTGCTCAGATCCTCACCTGCTCACACCTGCTCGCTCCTCCAGGCTGCCCTCTGCCTCACTGTCAAACACGTCTTCTAAGTGTATTTTCCAGACTTTTCTCTTCTTTCTCTGCCATCTTTTGTGATTTAACTGATTACTGTCTGCTATGTTCTGATCACTGACCATGGTTATGGTTTGTCCTCTCTGCTTGGTGACGTCTGAGGAAAGCTTATTGTCTTTAATTAGACGTATCCGTCCATCGACGTTCAGTGTACGGCTCCACTCTCTCTGGGCTCTCTGTCACAAACACTGTACAGAAAGACTGTGATGATGATGATGATGATGCACCTGAAGGAAACACCTGTGGGGTTCATGGGGTCGTCCCCTCGGTGGCCCCCGGGTCCCTCCACTCTGTTTCAACTCCACGACTGACTGAAGATGAAAGGAGCGAGCAGAGAGAGAAATCCTGAACCGAGCACAACAAGAAGAAGACAGGACGTTCCTCTGATGTTAGACAGGAGCCTTTAGTCTTCATGGCGTCTCGTTAATTAAGTGAGAATTAGAAGCTCATTCTGTTTTTGAACTGCTTCATGAAATTCAGAAGTTCAGGTGGTTCAGGGAGGTTTTGTCTTTAGAAATCAGCCGTTTAATAATTACTCACAAAATGCCATTTTTTAACCTTCACATATTTTTTTTCTTCTCAACTCATAAAACTCCCAAAAAATACTCAGATGACACTGCCACTGTATCAAGAATGGACGGGAGGGGGAGTACAGGAGCCTGGGTGAGGACTTCATGAGGTGGTGCAGGTCCAACCATCTGCAGCTGAACACCTCCAAGACCAAGGACATGGTGGTGGACTTCAGAAGGAAGAAACCACATCTCCAACCTGTGTCCATCGAGGGGGTCGATGTGGAGGAGGTGCAGCTGGATGACAGGTTGGACTGGACAACAAACATGGACACTCTCCACAGGAAAGGACAGGGCCGTCTGTACTTCCTGAGAAGGCTGGGGTCCTTCAACATCTGCAACAAACTGCTGCAGATGTTTGACCAGTCTGTGGTGGCCAGCGTCCTCTTCTACACTGTGGTTTGCTGGGGAGGAAGCAGCAAGAAGAGGGACGCTGCTCGCCTGGACAGACTGGTGAGGAGAGCTGGCTCAGTGGTGGACACAGAGCTGGACTCTCTGGTGACAGAGACAGAGAGAAGGACTGTGGACAAACTGCTGTCCATACTGGACAACGCCCACCACCCTCTGCACAACACCTTCACCAGGCAGAGGAGTGTGTTCAGTGGCAGACTGCTGTCTCAATCCTGCTCCACCAACAGACTGAAGAACTCTTTGGTCCCCCTGAACATCAGACTGTACAGCAGCTCTCAGTGATGGCAGGAGGCACGATACACTTTGCATTACTTCCTGGACTTTCTGTCACTGTCATGTCTGACTACCTCTGCTGCATGCGGTGACTGTGACGTTCATTCATGTTCACAGCATAATTTAATTGTACAGTCCTTTATCCCCATTTGTAGTTCCAACTCATATTTTTATAAAACATTTTTATTTCTACGATCACTTTCTATTTTTTATATAGTTTTCTATTTGTATATAACATTTTCTACAGTTACTTTCTATTTCTTACTGTATATAGTTTTTGTATAGATGTTTAGCACGGGTTAACTTAACACAGTTATATATTTATGTTCTCTGCAAATGTTTAATTTCTCTGTACAATATTTAAATGTAGATTATCTCGGGTCATTTTTAACATATGGTCACTGTGTTATAGGTCAATCCTAATGCATGTTCTAATGTTTGTTCAATGTATGTTTGCATGCTGCTACTGGATGCTTGAATTTCCTTCGGGATCAATAAAGTATCTATCTGTCTATGTCTATCTTGTGTCCTTGTGTCCTTGTGTCCTTGGCTCCTGTCTGCTCACACCTGCCTGCAGTCTGCTCTTCTATCCATTATCATCTGTCAGGACATCTTCTTTGTCTCTTCATTCATTCATTCATTTGTTCATATTAAATTCTGCAGTTATTTTTCCTCTGATGGAAAAAGTTTTTGAATTGCTTGGCAGGTTGTTTTGTTCCGTCAATGCTCTCAACTTTCTCTGCACCGTCAAACAGAATGGACCTCCGAACACGAAGAGAAATCCGATAAATAAGCAGCAGGAATCTTCTGTTTTTTCTGTTACATTGTTAGAAGTTATTTTTGGGGGGCAGCAGACAAAAGATGTCAAACTTTAGAGCTTACCTGCAGAAATCAGCGTCATGTCTGCAGACGGATTACCTGAACTCCTCTCGAGCTCTGCAGGACAAAAAACCTCCTGCTGCTCTTAAAAATTGAATGTAACATTTTAATACAGCAGTCTGTTTGGATCCAAAGCCCTGAGCCGACAGCTCGGTCAGAACTTTCTGTTCTTTAGGTTTCATACTAAATCCATGAAAGTGTTTTAACCTCATACAAACTCTCTGAGCTTTGTTACAAACACCTTTAATCTTCTGTAATGAACTTGTGTTGAACAGCTTATCAGCTCTAATCAAACTTTCACGCTAAGTCCTCATTAATGACCGACCGGAGACCATAGACCACAATCTAAATATGAATTTATGTCAGTGTTCACTATGCAAGTCTTTATGAACTTCAGCTGTCAGCAGCTGGACCGGACCAAACCAGGAGCCAAACCCAGCAAGAAAACCACCTCAGTGGGCTGATGACTGTATTCCCTGCCAGAATGCTGCTCACTGCTGGTTCTGAGGTTGTGTTCGGTCCCTTGAAGGTAGACAGACAATGCATAGCAGTGGAGGTGTAACACACACTCGCTATCCGCTGCTGTAAACGCCAATCAATATCCACGACAAGTCCCTCCCTATCTGAGCGTTTTTACAGGAAACAGAACTCTACTTCCTGCTTCACGGCCTGATAATCACAACACGATTAAAATGTGTCACGTGTCACTCAGCTCATATTCAGTCACATTTTATTTTACAGTCAGAAAAAGTACAAAAACTACAGAAAGAGAAACAAACAGACTCACAGCTGATGGAGAAAATAAACTAAAATATCATTTCATGTGTGTATGTGGATCTATTATTAGAACATACTGTAAAGCCTACTTACTCATTGAAACACTGGACTCATAGATGATGTGTTTTATATTGTTTATGAGTTTGTATCATGGAGATGAACGACGTACATGAACGAACAAAAAACAGAAACATGCTCCATCACCTGACGGTGTGATGACGCTTTAAGACGACCTAAACACCAGATTTTATTCTCCGTCTTTAACTTTAAACTGTATTTTACTCTGTTTGCTGACGCACGATGAACTGAAAATACTGCTGCATCTGTCCCTGAATGCACCGCCAGTGACAGGACCACAGTGTTAAACTCTGACTATGTAAATCAGTAAAGATTACCGCCTGGATATGAGCTAACATGAACTGATTCAAAGACCATCTGTAAGCATCATGCCGGGCCGTGATGAAGACGAGTCTGCTTCTGAACTCTCTTCTTTAAACTGTGGGTTTGTATATTTTTGCATATTTTGGCAGCATTTGGTCCCTGAACGCGTCACACTTTGTTCCTGCCTGAATGTTCAACCTTCACAGGAAGCTGAAATGACAGCGCTGGATGTTTGTCTCCAAACTTCACCTTGATCGTGAACGTTCAAACACTTTCATGACAACAGAAGTGAAACAAAGAAAACATGGAGTGGTTCAGTAAATAAATGAAACATTTATCTCGTTGGTCTAAAGAACTGAATCTGATTCAAACACAAAAGTTCAGCAGTCACATAAAAAAAGTCAGATTTCGATCTGAAGCTCAGATTAAAGTCGAGTCTGTCGTGTTTTTAAAGATCAGCTGAGTCCTCCAATATCTCAAAACAGTTTATGCTTTTATTTTGAAGCCTAACTTCCTGTTTGGTAATGGCGGTTCTGTCCTATCCATCCTGGTGGACCTGTCCCGGTATCAGACCGTCACTCTCAAGTCCTGCAACCGACGTGAATGGCGTGATGGTCTCCAGGGAGATTTCGTGATCGTCTTCGAGCTGCACGGTGGCGGGCAGCAGCAGCAGTCGGTTGTGGTTCTGGGACCCGTTGGAGATGAGCGACTCCTCGTCAAACTGAGCGCTCACGTCCTCCAGGTGGCCGGACCCGACGTTGATGGTGCGAGGATGCTGCTGCAGCTGCGCAGGGACCAGCGCCTCCTTGTGAAGCGTTGTGTCGTGGTGGTACGAGACGAGCTCGTCGCTGAAGTTCACCGCCTCCACCGCGTTGTTGGAGCAGATCTGGTTGCAACCCAGGATGGTGGCGAAGGCCCGCCGGAAGTCCGCATTGAAGGCGTAGATGACCGGGTTGAGGGAGGAGTTGGCCCAGCCGAACCAGACGAAGACGGTGAAGGTGGTGTCGCTGACGCAGGGCGGGTCGCAGAACGGGACGGTGCAGTTGAGGACAAAGAAGGGCAGCCAGCAGAAGACGAACACGCCCATGATGATGGACAGCGTCTTCAGGACTTTGGTCTCCTTCTTAAAGGACGACTTGAGCGAGGCCTCGTCATTGGGTCGGTGCTGCTGGTGCTGGTTCCGGTTCACGCCGTGGCCTTGGTTCTGCGCCTGCTCCGCCGCCCTCTCCAAAGACGTGATCCGGCGGATCTGGGTCTGAGCGATCCTGTAGATGCGGGTGTAGGTGGCGATCATGATGACCACGGGGATGTAGAAGCTGATGAAGGACGAGGAGATGGCGTAGGTTCTGTTCAGGTTGGCGACGCAGCTCTTGGTGGTGGCGCTGGCGTTGACCTTGCTGCTGTTGGTGAAGTTCCTGCCGCTGGACGCCATCACGTCCACCACCTCCTCCTCGCCTGCCTGGTGCCAGTTGAGCTGCACCGGGATGAAGGAGATCAAGATGGACAACGTCCACGCCACCCCGATCATGACGAACGCCACGCGGTGGGTCATCTTCCGCTCATACTTGAACGGGCTGGCAATGGCCCAGTAGCGGTCCACGCTGATGATGCACAAGTTCAAGATGGAGGCGGTGGAGCACATGATGTCGAAGGCGATCCAGACCTCACAGAACCGCCCGAACAGCCACGTGCCCGTCACCTCCGTGATGGCCTCCCACGGCATCACGAGCACGGCCACGAACAGGTCGGACACGGCCAGAGAGATGACGAAGAAGTTGGTGACTTTGGAGCGCAGATGTCGGAACCGAACCACGGCGGCGCACACGAGCGTGTTCCCGAGCAGCGTGGACACGATGAGCAGGAAGAGCACGCAGCCCACGAGGACGCGCAGCCCGCCGCTCCCCGCACCGCCCCGCTCCTCCTCCTCCTCCTCCTCCTCGGCTCCCGTCCCGTCCAGCTCCGACAGAACTCTGCTCACATTTCTCCACGTCCACGTGAAGTTTTCCATTTTTATCTGTCGGTGATTAAAATCCGCGTGAGGAGCAGCTCCTCTCCGGTCCAGCTGCTCCGGACGTGCAGAACATCCTCCGAGCTCCTGAACGGGATTCTGGTCCGGTTCGGTTCGTTCAAGTCTTTAATCCGGACAACGAGCGCGAAAACAAACCGAGCTCCGAGTTTCTCCTCAGAGGATGAAAACAGATGAATTCATGTGAGAGAGTCACAGATCAGCTCAGAGTCCACTCAGGACGGGATCACGGTCTGTCCCGGTCTGTCCCGGTCTGTGTCCCGGTCTGACTCATAGTGGACTCACCTCTGTGTGTGACGCTCAGAGTCCGTCAGGTCTGAAGCTGCTGCCGGGCTCGTTACCTCTCAGCTCAGGTAATAGATTACTCTGTTAGAGTACTTCAGTGTTTCAGCTATGAACTGAATCTAAAGTGAACACTGAGGGCTGATGAGTAATCAGATTACATTCATTAATCAGATCTCTAAATCACTTCATTTATATTTATATGATTTTATCATGTCCACGTGTCAAAGTGTCCCTGAGCAAGATGATTATGATTATTAACAACAACAACAAAAATTATAATAATTATAATACATGTATTATTTACACACACAGCCTGTGGTTGAGTCAATAACACAGAAAGCTCTCTGAACATCTGAAGATGAATTCTATATTCATTATATTTTCATATTTTGAATCGTTTTGTTGTAAACTGACAGAAATGTGTCAGACATCATAATGTACACATGTACAGAGTTATTAATGTTATTAATGTTAATGAGTCAACAGGGAATCTTCTTCTTCTTCTGTGGTGTGTCGTCGCCCTCTGCTGGTCAGATTCAAACTGCACACGTCCTGTTTGGGAGCTACGCTCAGCGTTTTGAAGTCATGTAGCTGACACTTTCATCCAAAGCGACTTACAAGGAGCGACTGTGGAGGAGCCGGCCGATCATCTGATTGGTGGCTGCTCTACCTCCTGAGCCACAGCCGCCCCTGTCCGCCCCTGTCCGCATCTGTCCACATCTGTCCGCATCTGTCCACATCTGTCCGCATCTGTCCGCATCTGTCCGCATCTGTCCACATCTGTCCGCATCTGTCCACATCTGTCCGCATCTGTCCGCATCTGTCCGCATCTGTCCACATCTGTCCACATCTGTCCACATCTTCAGAGTGAAACTTTGTTCATTCAAAGGACATCTTCAGTTTTTTGCCTTCATCTTCTTCATGTTAAATATTTTCTGCAGCTTCAGTTCGTTTCACAGATTTCAGACATCATCAGGAGCTGATTCGGGATCAGTGCTGCAGAATAAAAGAGTGAACACCAACACAGAAAAAGAAGTTTGTTCTCTTTTTTGTAAAAATGAATTCATATTTATCCTGAAAGTTTCTTCTTATTTTCTCTTAAAGTTGACTTCTTATAATTCAGACTTTTATTTCTGACATTCAAGTGACGTCCAGGTTCAGTGTGCTCTGAGGAGACTGCACGATGAACCCTGAGAACACCTAAAGCTACATTACATAACCCCTCATTTGCATATTTAATCATCAAATTTAATAAAACTAATAAATACTTGTCTTAATGTGAGTGATCAGTTTCATAGTGATAGCTTCATTTAGACTCTTCACAGTCTGCAGAGCACAGATTTATCCACTAGATGGCGCCACCTGTCTGCTGCAAAGAGGAAGCAGTTATTCAGAGTTCATATTTTTTAATCTTTTATTAAAGATGATGTGATAAACCTGTGGACTGACAAACGAGTGTTTCACTTTCAGTGTAATGAACTGACAGCAGCTGCCTGTAAAGTCTCATTTAGAAATGTTGGACATGCAGATGAAGTTAAAGTCTGTTACATGTGATGAACTCATGGTGCTGTCAAAGACTTTAAACCTCTGTTAGACACATTTACTGTCTGAGTTTGAACAAAGTCCAACATTCACGCGGTCTATCAGGTGGACTGATGATGTTTCTACAGAGAAGTTTGTGATTCATCCGAGCTGTGTGGATCTCTTTCAGCCCCCTAGAGGCCAAACATGAGTCAGTGCATCTTCCTACAGCTCATTTTGAATACAGCCCTGTGGTCAGTGCCCCTACACTGGGGTGGATGGACGGGTCGAACAACAACAAAGGACTGAGGCTCATGATGTAGAGCAGGTCGTCCACTAATCAGAGGATAGGCTGGCTCGATCCCAGGCTGCATGTCGGGTCAGGTCCTTGAGGAAGATACTGAATCCTGATGCTGCATCAGTGTGTGAATGATTTATTTTGAAGGTCTAACATGATGTTGCATCTTTATTGTTGCTGACTTGACTGTTGAGTCGCGCACGTGTAAAGCCGATGTTAGACAGGAAGCATGAAGAGTCAGGCAGCCACTGAGCTGATGAGCTGATGGTGAGAGCGCGTCGACTGCTGCTAAAACCTCGACGAGTGGTGGACAACTGAAATGGAAGATCAGGATCGAGCCTCAGTAACAGTTTGTGACGGTGCATACATGTTGCCTTTGCAATAATCTTGTTCATTCATCATAGTTGATGATGACTGTGGGCCATCTTAGAGTTGATGCTTCAGAGAAAGTATTGGGCCTGTTTCCTCTGCTGCCCGACCTAACATCAGCGTCTACACGACTGGACCGAACCCAACCTCAGATCCAGCAGTGAGCAGCATTCTAACAGTGAATACAGCAGCCTGCAGAGGTGGTTTTCTTGCCGGGTTTAGCTCCTGGCATCCCGGGGCTTTTCTTTTCCAGGCAGGTCGGTCGTGAGCTCAGGGGTTCCCAGCTTTTCAAGTCAAATCAAAAACTCTTCACGGAGGCTTTCAGGGTGGGGATGCTGGGAATACTGGCTTTGGCTTGGAAAGGCTGACGGCTACCTCACGGTCGTACATTCACCATCATGATGTGTGAATCTAAAGGACTTCACTCTGCTCTCAGAAAACAGTAAATGAAGCTCGACTGGCACAGTTTCAGTTTCACGTTGATTAGCGTGCCGCCCTCAAGCTTCTTTCTTTAATTAATCTGTCCTCAAATGAACCTCCATAAAAATTCCCCGAATCCCAGAAACATCCACCTTACTCAGTAATTCACCTTCACACACTGTGATTGTAGGGACGATGGTGAGGTGTGACTCCTTTCCTTCAGTGGGACAGACGTCGACCTCGGGGTTAGAATCAGGTTCATGTTTTGGGTTACTAAGGGTCCTCACAGTTATAGAAGAGCACACTGTGTCTGAATATGTGAAAGATGTTCAGTGTGTGTGTGTGTGTGTGACTGCGTACCTGCACATACCTGAACTTCTCTTCTCTTTTTTTTACTTCCTTGTGGTTGCTACTGTACACTTTGTTTTTACATGTGCTTATTTAACGTGTGTGTGAGAGTGTGTGTGTGTGTGTGTGTGTGAGAGTGTGTGTGTGGGTGTGTGTGTGTGTGTGTGTGTGTGTTGGCGTGCACTTTGCCGTGAGGTGAAGGCAGAGTCATCTCTGACGCAGGCTGGCTGATCGGGCTGGACCGCGTCCCGTCTCCTCACCTGTAGTTACGCCCACTGGCAGATCTGTTGGCGGCTGACGGTTCGAGGCTGAGGTGAAGAGTTGAAACTCTAATCGCTGTTTTGGTTTGACTGTCGAGAGGCGGGGACGGCTGTGTGTGTGTGTGTGTGTGTGTGTGTGTGTGTGTGTGTTTTTGTTTTTGTGTACAAGAAATGTGCATACATGAGTGTTTATGCATGCATGTGCAGAAGCTCCTTCAACAAACCAGCTCGTACCGGCTGTTAAATCATAGGTCTGTGTGTGTGTGTGTGTGTGTGTGTGTGTGTGTGTGTGGTTGAACTTGCGTGAACCCGCCATGCAGTGAACTTGGCGGTGCGGCTTCATCTGAAGGTGAGCGTCTCTCGCTAACATAAACATGGCGGCGGCTCTTCAAGGCGCGGCTCACCTGAAAACTCACCCTGATAATTAAAAAGAAGCAAAAGAGAAACTGATTCAAAGTGTGTGTGTGTGTGTGTGTGTGTGTGTGTGTGTGTGCGTGCGTGCGTGTGTGTGTGTGTAAACTGAACCAAGCTCTGGGTCACAGCCGGGTCTGATGATGAAATTAGCAGGACCACAGGTTTTACAACAACTTGTAGAGACTTGAAACGTGTCTGATATCAGTCATATCTATCAGAATTAATAAACAAAGACGTTTAAATGTTTATTACGAATATTAGAAATAATATCAAAAGTCTCCATGAAACAGGAAGTAGAGTTCTTGTGTTTCCTGTAAAAATGGTCAGATAGGGAGGGACTTGACGTCGCGGATATGCGTTACACCTCCACTATGCATCTCAGCTAACGCTATGAGCTAGCATCAGCGTCTAGCTTCCAGTGAACACGGCTGGACCGAACAGAACCTCTGAACCCAGCGATGTATTTTTATATTTTTCACGAATGCAATGAGAAACCTGCTCGATTTTTATGTATAGTAGTTTACCTACGTTTAATAGTTGTATATAGTCACTTTTTTCTACGAGTTTGTTGGTCGAGATTTTCTTTTTAACGTGTTTTGCCTGGAGTCATCGCATTGCTGTGTGGATTGATACCAGTGAAGACGTTCAGCTGGTACAGACTATTTGCTGGACTACGGATGTGGTAATACTCACCGAGAGAACTTTACTGCCCTGTGGGGAAACTACGAGCCTCCTGCAGAGCTCCGATTCCAACGCGACATTCTCCGGCGTCCAGAGTGTCCACCGAGGATCTCGTTACAACAAAATTTACAACAAAAAGGATGCCAAGGCGATTCCCTCTCTCTGGTCTGTAAACCGCTGTAACGTGAAGTCATCTGATCGACGAGTTGATCACAGTGTGCTTGCCTCTCTGCCCAGGTCAGATGTGCACACTCACTTCAACCGACTGAAAGTCACAACAAAGCTTCTCTGATCAATGACAGTTAGCATTTAACAGCAATTAATTAGCTGTTTGCTACTTTAGCATGTGGTTATGCTAAAGCTAAAATAACTGAAATTTAAAACATTTGTCATCGTTGGTCCAGAGTCTGCAGTACAGGTGTCAGCTGTGATAGAAACACTCAGTTTGGACTGAATGGAGACTTTCTCCAGCTCTCACACGATCACCTGCTAACTTCAAGCACAAACACTTTAACGAGGTGGCTCGTTATCTTCATTTCCCTTAAACTCCTTGAGATTACATTAATAGCTGGGTCAGATAACATCGCTGGAAAAGTGGAAAAAATGAAAAGAGAGAAACAAGTGCAAGAAAAGAGAAAGAACGTCGACCCTCGGCTGAACTTTGGAGGGATAATGACCCTGGAGAACAAGTGTGTGTGTGTGTGTGTGTATGTTATCGCGGTGGCCATGCTTGTTTCTGATCTTATCTCAGTTTTACAGTTAATCATTTTTATCCGTCATGACGGCTCCGCGTTTAAAAAACACTCCATCAGTGTCAGGATATTTTTAGTTTTTAGGGAATTTTGTGTTTCCCTGATGAAGTTAAACTTTTTGTTTCAGCTGGTTCAGCTCAATACAAACACATCAAATCAACTGTAGCTGCTGTTAGCTAATGTTAGCTCAGGTTGTTAGCCGGGCTGTGAGCTCAGAGCACCAGGGCAGTGTTAGTGTTTGTACCACAGGTGCTTTGGACCACCGGGAAGAAGAAGAAGAAGAAGAAGAAGAAGAAGAAGAAGAGGTTTTCAGGCCCAGCAGTCAGCAGCTTCTATGGACATAATGGCAGAGGAGAAGAGAGTGAAGAGGACGTTGACGGAGGAAGCTAAGAAGAGAAAAGGAGAGAGTGAGCGAGCAAGAAGCCGCCGGACAAGCGTAAATCTGGGACTGACTTTTAGTGGTTGGTGAGAGCTTGGTGAAATAAAAGGCTGAAAGACAGACGGTCCGGCTGTAAATCCTGACATTTGACAGCAAACACACGGCAGGGTCACGAAAAACACACACACACACACACACACAGGTGGTCTGTAGCCTCTAGCTGCTGACAGAGGAAGAAGTTCAAATTCAAATTCAAATTCAACTTTATTTATATGGCACCTTTCCTACCAAGGTAACTCAAAGTGCCTTACAGGGATAAAAACAAAGAAAATAAAAGACAAGCAAAGTAAAACATGAACAACAAAGAAACACCCTGAAAACCCAAACCTCCCACCCCCACACAGATATACACAACTACATACACACTCACACACATACAATGCCATAGGCACCCACACACACAAACATACACACATCCACACACATATATTTTTAGTGAGGAGACATGGCTGGGCACCGAAACCTGAGATGAGGAAGAACCTACCGTTTGGGGGCCGCTCACACCGAGAGGAGCCATGGTCCATGACTGCGGGGGGCGCCGCCACAGGGGCCACCCCAGCCCAGGCAGACAGGAGGCCCCACACCAAGGTGTGGAGCACACTAGCCTCCAGGGCCAGGACCGCCCACGGGACCGCACCCCCATCAGTGGGCCAGAGACAACTCCCGGTGTGGTAGGCCCCCAGGAGGAAACACTGGAAAACTGAGGGGCTAAAACAGTAAAATAAGATAAAAGGTATAGAAGCTAAAACAGTAAAATAACATAAAAGGTATAGAAGCTAAAACAGTAAAATAAGATAAAAGGTATAGAAGCTAAAACAGTAAAATAACATAAAAGGTATAGAAGCTAAAACAGTAAAATAACATAAAAGGTATAAAAGCTAAAACAGTAAAATAAGATAAAAGGTATAAAAGCTAAAACAGTAAAATAAGATAAAAGGTATAAAAGCTAAAACAGTAAAATAACATAAAAGGTATAAAAGCTAAAACAGTAAAATAAGATAAAAGGTATAAAATAAATAAATACATAAATAAATAGATACAATTGAATAGTTATATAATCCGACTAAAACATGGGGGTGAGCATAAAAGGAATTTAAAAGGAGTTAACCAAGTCAGTTAAAAGCCTGATTAAAAAGGTGGGTCTTGAGCCTCTTTTTAAAAACATCAACATTCTCTGCAGCCCTGAGGAAGTGTGTGTTCACTATGAGTTCAGAAGCTCAATGAGATTTCTGGCATGGAGATGATTGATCTTGACTGTCATTTAAATCTGTACATTTCTTTTTTTATCAGAGATGTTTTAGTTTGTTCGGACAAAGACAAAGTCGATCACGTGTCCAATCCCACCGTGCAACGCAACTGACATGATTTGGGTGATGCAAATTTTGAGTTGTTGCGTCATTTGTGAGTTGAAAACATCAAACTCTGAGTGAATCATTTGTACGTATCTTGCAGCTTTTTGAGGGACGGAGCTGCTGCTGAGTTTCGGACAGCTCTGGAGGAGAGATCCGGAGTCGACCCGGATTCTGGTCTGATTGTGAAAACATGCTGATGTTGTCTTGGGTGTGATGCACTTCTGTCTTTTCACATCTCTGGTACGAGCACCAGCAGACCTTTGGTGTCTTCCTGTGTCGAGTGAGGACTGACTTCCTGCAGACAGACACCTGAGACCAGAGGAAGACACACAGTGAAGCTGTCTGACGTCAGCCTAGAGAGGACTCAAGAGCTTTTAGGTTTGACAGCGACGCTGAGTGAACGTCTGAGCAACAGGAAGACGAGGAAACCTCAGTCCTAAATATTTACAGTGAGAACAGACAGGAGCCATTTTGGATCTGTCACACTAAAAGAAGGAGAGAGAGGTCAGAGGAAGTCCAGGCGTGTCATTCAGAGAGCTCACCTTAAGATAAACTCAGGTTTAGTTCTTGGTTTATATGACATCATCAGTTTAGCTTCGTTTGTGTCCTGCAGACTCATTCAAAGAAAACAAGCTGATGGAAACTCACTGTGGAGACAAAACACACGAAGCAGCAGCTCTGAACACTTTTCAACATCAGCTGAGCTGTTAGCGACGCTCGGACGAGGGTAACCATTAAAACTGTCTGCTGCTGAGTGACCTTACAGACGAGCACCACCTCTCCACGGACAGTTAATCCTGTTTAAATGTCGCCACAGTAGCCAATAGCAAGTGTACAGCAATTAATTAGCGGTTAGCTGCTTTAGCAAGTGGTTAGGCTAAAGCTATCTGTGTAAATCACAGAGAGTTGCTGTGGTGCATCCTGACAGTGTGGGCAAACAAAGGGTGTGGATGTATCATAGGTCACTTATGTGTTAGCGATGCTAAGCTCTGTTAAAATAACAACATAATGAGCGCTAACACGAGAGACAAGTAGCTCGGTGGCGGTGGCTGTAAGGGTTAAACAGACGCAGCAGCTCTGACAGGATCCGAGCTTTCAGACCACTTGTTGCTAATAGAGGGATATTTACCCTAACGGGAACAGAGAGAGGGTGAACGCTCAGGTCACTGCACTCAGCAACAACACTGACACAAAGACACACAGACCGTCTGCTTCCACAGCCGGGACAGACACATGCACTGTAAAAAAATGTGGCTCATGTAAGCTGAGTTCAGACAGACAGCAGCTTCACTCACATCTGTGAATCAAACAGTTCTGACAGGAAGTGCCAAAAACTGCAGTTCCTCAAACGTCCACTTGAGGCTGGCTCCAGAAGTGAGTCATAAGTCCCCATGTTAAAATGTCCAACTTCACAGCAGAAATAAACATGTTTACAGCCTGGAGCCAGCGGGGACTGCCAAAATCGAGACGACCAGAGCGACCACACTGAAACCTGTGGGGACGTCACGGAGACTACGTCCAGGTTTTAGACAGTCTGCGGGGACGTCACGGAGACTACGTCCAGGTTTTAGACAGTCTGCGGGGACGTCACGGAGACTACGTCCAGGTTTTAGACAGTCTGCGGGGACGTCACGGAGACTACGTCCAGGTTTTAGACAGCCCGCGGGGACATCACGGAGACTACGTCCAGGTTTTAGACAGCCCGCGGGGACGTCACGGAGACTACGTCCAGGTTTTAGACAGCCCGCGGGGACGTCACGGAGACTACGTCCAGGTTTTAGACAGCCCGCGGGGACGTCACGGAGACTACGTCCAGGTTTTAGACAGCCCGCGGGGACGTCACGGAGACTACGTCCAGGTTTTAGACAGTCCGCGGGAACGTCACGGAGACTACGTCCAGGTTTTAGACAGTCCGCTGGGACGTCACGGAGACTACGTCCAGGTTTTAGACACTCCGCGGGGACGTCACGGAGACTACGTCCAGGTTTTAGACAGTCCGCGGGGACGTCACGGAGACTACGTCCAGGTTTTAGACAGTCCGCGGGGACGTCACGGAGACTACGTCCAGGTTTTTGACAGCCTTCGGGGACGTCATGGAGACTACGTCCAGGTTTTAAACACGTCCAGGTTTTAGACAGTCCGCGGGGATGTCACGGAGACTACATCCAGGTTTTAGACAGTCCGCGGGGACGTCACGGAGACTACGTCCAGGTTTTTCAAACAACAACGTCACCACAAACTTGAAGACTGTTCCTGTGTGTGTGTGTGTGTGTGTGTGTGCGTGTGTGTGTGTGTGTGTGTGCGTGAGAGCTGCGGCTGCATTCCTGTTCGTTGGTTTGTGTTGATACATGCGTCGCAGCGCTGCGCGGCTGTCTGGGCTCCCAGCCTGTGAATCCAAACACGGAGGGGTCAGGACCTCGCTGTATTTGCTTAAGGCCGAGATAGGTGTCACCACGGCGGGGTTACAGCGCGGCAGCATCAGGCATAACTGGCTCCGGAATGACAACAAACACAGCCGGAGAGTTGTTCCGGATAATTTGTCCGTGTTTTCTCAAAGCCAGAGCTTAGCCGACAACACAGGACGTTTAACTCGATCAGTGTTCTCTTTTTTTTAATCGCATAACATGTTGTTGTTCCCCTCACCGCCCCACCCCCTCCTGCACAACATAACCCAGTCCGGCCGAGCCGGGTCAGGCCCGGGTTCTGTTTGATTAGCTTCCTTTCATCGGCTTTAAATTGTTGTGATTGGCCGTCATAATTCAGCAGCCTCTTCAGAAAACAGAGGAGCAGAAAGAAAACACGAGGACGTGAACTGACAGCTGAACCGTGACTGTGCAAAACACAGAACATACAGAGAACATACAGAGAACATACACAGAACATACACAGAACATACAGAGAACATGCACAGAACATACAGAGAACATGCACAGAACATACACAGAACATGCACAGAACATACACAGAACATACAGAGAACATGCACAGAACATACACAGAACATACACAGAACATGCACAGAACATACACAGAACATACAGAGAACATGCACAGAACATACACAGAACATGCACAGAACATACACAAAACATACAGAGAACATGCACAGAACATACACAGAGCCACATGCATGTTCCTCTCACATTAAACAGCTGACGTTGAGCAGATTATTAACATTAATTTGAGCAAATTGAACCTGAAACATTCTGACTGTGTTTGTTTGATGTTCTGATCCGATGGTTTAAATTGGGCTCATCGTTCCAGGTACTAATGTTGACATGTTGACACATCTAGCCACGCCCCAAACCAATGAAGGAGTGTGATGTCACAGCAGGTGGACACACCTGCTGTGACATCACACTCCTTCATCCGTCGTGTTTGTGTGCAAAGGTCGTTATTGAAGGTCATTTTTTACAGTGTATGTCTTTTGTCTGAGGGCAGCTGTTACAAAGTCCAGGTCTGCAGGTGCATTTCCCCTCCTCGCCACAGGGGGATCCACCTGAGGTTCAGTGTACATGAAGTACCTCCCACACTATAAATAGAGGGCAGGACGTGACGTTTGACCCTGATGAGTCTGTCAGTGTTTGCCATGTGTGTTTAGATGAATCCTCAACAACCACAACATGTGTTTCCTGTCTGTTTCCATAACGACGAGTCACAGGTGGATTTTTTAAAAAACAGGTTTAATTTGTCCAGAAAATGAAGCAAACATTTTACAACCGTGAACATAAAGTGAACTACAAGAAAAACTACAGAAACAGGACAATGAATATGAGTTTATATGTGAGAACACTTCATAAATCACACTACAGTGAACTGACTTTATTTACAGCACGATAGCTTTTATTTAAAGAAACAAACAGTCAGATAAATAAATGATACTTTAAAGAGTAACTTGAGTATTCTTCTACTTAGACCACAGGTCACTAATAGGGGGGCCGCGGTCCGGGTCTGGACCCAGAGCCGGAAACGACATATCACTGAGTTTTATTCAGATTATATTTTGACCGGCAACTCTTTTTTCTGACAGTGTTTCTACACCGCTACTCAGTGAAAGGGACATCCTGCCTGTCTCTGATTGGCCAGAACTCGTTGCCTTCGTGGGTTCGACTTGATTGGGTTTAGGCATGAGGACTGAGATCAGGTCAAGGTGAGAGCAAGAATGTCAGCCAATCACAGGCAGGGTAGGGTGGGCCTTCACTGAATAGAGTGGCAGTTACAGTGACGTGATATATATAAAATAAATGTAATGTATAACTAAACTATAATACAACTTAAACATGATGATGCTGCGGAACCTGAACGTGAGCATTTTTCTCTATCCGGACCTCCTGAAATCAGAACTGACGTAGACCCTATGTTCTCATTTTTTGGATTGTGGTCCAGTATTGACGGAGAGCGCTAAAACCCACACCCAGAAGTTCTGATAACATTCTGGAAAAGGACCCTACAGAGAAATGAAACACGTCCCATCACTCACTTTAACACAAGAAGTAACGTCCAGGTCAAGGGCGTAACTTTGAGTTGAACATTAGGGGGGATGAAATTTCCGACCACCAATTGACCAAATTCACTGTACATGCAACTGGTTTCCTCTACTATTCATGCTGAAAAGACAAAGAATGTAACCCCTACTAATCCAGAGTTACAGGGTGCAGTCACTTTTCCGCAGGAGAAGCCCTGCCAAAAAGTGACTACACCCTGTAACTCTAGATTGCAAGGAGTGATATTGACCAAATTCACTGTACATGCACCTGGCAAACACAGAGAATATTATGCAGAATGTAAAGGCAATCTGTTACAGTTACAGTTCTATATATGCTGCATTATTGTATTCATAATTATACTCTTAAAAGTATAAGTCATCCAAAAAGTTACTAAATGTAATGAAGTAAATGTAACTCGTTATTACCCACCTCTGATAGCACTTACTGATTTCTCATTATGTTATATGATTGCTATCTAATATGACATTAAAACTTTCTGCATTCTTTTCTGCATGTATTTCCTAATCTTCATAAAATCATTGAAACCGAGGTATTGAAATATAACTTTATTTGACTTAAAATCACATTGCAACAACGATAACAACAACAACAATAAAAGTGGCTGTGTAAAGCATCTACCCTCATCAATTGTTGACAACTAGTCTACATTATGGAAACATCAGGTTATTTTTTTATCTGCGCCGTTCTTTTTCCGTAGTCTCTTCACTTGGGCTGCAGGACATTTCTATTGCACAGTAAAAAAACATTTCTCTCGGTGCTGCGCCTGCCAGCTGACCCGTATATTATATCTACGAGTAGACCTACGCTCACTTCCTCTGAACTGATGCGCGTTCCCGTCGGGGGCAGTCGTTTTTCGGCAAGCAGTCTCTTTTCAGCACTACACCGGTTTCATTGAAAAAATAAAGAATTACGATGCTAGATGCCCGCAACCTCTTAATTAAATGGTTACTATGATGACAAAGTCGCCTGTTAATTGAATAGCGAATCTGGCTAACTAGCTAAGACACAGCACAGCAGAAAGTAGGACTAACTTTTGTTCAGTTAACATTATTTGACTCGTGAGTGGCAGCACTGGAGCCCTAGCAGTAGCGTACCTCCTGTTGGGAAGATATTTTCATTGTTTTGCCCAACCAACAACTTCAAATTGTTGGTTGGGCTTTCTTTTTCTCTCGTGCTGTCTTCATATCACCATGGAGACACTGGAGGCGGGACGCACGCACAGGTCTGAGGTGGGCAAAACCAAATCTCAGAGCGGGAGGGGGCGTAGACAAACGTCACTATTTTTTACTGCTAAATTGAGAAAATCTGCCACATTGTCGTGTTTATAATACTTAACATTCATTATCAATAATTATGATATCATATTGGGTGGGTTTTGGTGGCTGGTTTGGATTATTGGGTGGGTTGCAACCCACCCATCCCCCCCATAAATTACGCCTATGGTCCAGGTTGAAAAATGTCAAATTTACTACGTACACGCTTTGTAACTTTGGGCTCCGGGTCAGGAGAAGTACGTCACTCACCACCAACTATTTCACTGATTTTGGTTTGATCATGTGTGGGATCACACTCTGAAACTAGGGGGCGCTAAAATGTCCAAAATATTGATTTATACGCAATGTTGCGTTAAAAAAAGGAACCTAAACTGTGTTCAAGGTTGTTAACTGAGCACTACAAACCTGGTCTGAGTACTCTAAGACCAATTCCTCGTACAGTTTGGTGTAGTAGTAGCATTCAGCCGCTCGATTTCCTCCTTCACCTGCTGGTTTTCCACCTTCACCTGCTGGATTTCCTCCTTCACCTGTTGGTTTTCCACCTTCACCTGCTGGATTTCCTCCTTCACCTGTTGGTTTTCCACCTTCACCTGCTGGATTTCCGCCTTCACCTGTTGGTTTTCCACCTTCACCTGCTGGATTTCCGCCTTCACCTGCTGGTTTTCCACCTTCACCTGCTGGTTTTCCGCCTTCACCTGCTGGTTTTCCGCCTTCACCTGCTGGTTTTCCACCTTCACCTGCTTGATTTCTGCCTTCACCTGCTGGTTTTCCACCTTCACCTGCTTGATTTCTGCCTTCACCTGCTGGTTTTCCTCCTTCACCTGCTGGTTTTCCGCCTTCACCTTCTGGTTTTCCACCTTCACCTTCTGGTTTTCCACCTTCACCTGCTGGTTTTCTGCCTTCACCTGCTGGTTTTGTTCACTCAGGTCTGTGTTGGTTTTCTCTAAGTCGCTGCAGGCTTGTGTCATTTCTTTTATCTTGGCTTGAAGATCGCTGTGGTTCCTCTCCAACTTCTCGTTGGTTAACAAGAGGTGTTGATCAAATTCCTTTGAACTGCACAGCTTGGTGGAAATGACAGAGGTAACTAGAATGGAAAAAAAACAGGACAGTACATTTCATACATGTAAGTAATGCAAAGGTCATGTGTGCTACATGCTAACAGTTAAAGACACTGCTTGATAGACGGACGAACACACCTGACAGTATAACAGGAAATACCTACAAAGGTTAGAAGCCATGGTAACACATCATGTATGTTTGTTTGCAAGTTAAAAAATACACCACAAACACTCTCACTGATTGTCACGTTGTATCTTGTTTTGTTTTTTTAATCTGACACAAAGTTAACAAAGTCTGGAGGGCAAAATGCTTCTGAAAGGCACCTGGTGGGAAATGAAGGTGTGTGGAGGACAAACCAAAACGGCATTGTGCCGTGACGTTACAGAACTGTGCCCAGTGGAATCAAGGCGTCAGGCTACAGCCTGGGATGTTAGATACTGTCAGTGAGCACAGGTGTTGGTACCAAACCTCCAAGAAAGACTCCATATGAATGCAGAAGTAGGCGTGGAACCAAAGCTTTGGCACCAGAAGAGGTCTGGTTCCCCTTTGTAGTCTGAGTATTGATCACCCAACAGTTTCTGACCCAGCAGGTAGCATCTGACGACCATTTATCTGTATTCATATGCTGATATCTGTTGATGGAGATCAGCAGTGTTGTGTATGGAGCTGCTAATCTTAGCATGTCTTAGCATGGATTTCTACTCTGTTTTCCGGATATCTGCAGGCTACACTGGAAGTCCAGAAACATTGACCGTTGCCCCCAAAGGCTAAATCATCATCAGACGACAGCTGATGGGTTCAAGGATTGAACATCACACGGTGCCTTTGCAGTGTTGGACAAATATGTGACTCATCCCATTCTCATTCTGGTATATTATAAAAACACTCTCGCTTCTTTGTATTTCTTTAAACCAATTACGATGCAGCGAGGTTCTCTCGTGTTGTGGGGGAACTTTGAAGTGTCAAACCACCACAAACTAACTGCATTTTAAAAATAGAGCAGTGATTCACCGTCCAATACAGCACAGACTTCTGTGAGGGAGATGAGGCATGAAATAAATCCACATCACCGGTTCATACTCACAGTGGATACGCAGAGCCATGATCACCAACAGAATCCCCCAACAAACCGCCACCGTCCCCGGTGAAGACCAAATGATGGAGGGAGTTTGTATTTCGTCGATATCTGGGATAAAATGAAACGAGAATTTTAAATACACCGCACATCATTTCAGTCACATGACAGATCTACAGATGCAGTATATACAGCACACACTGTTTATGCTTAGTCCAGTTAAATGAGTGTGTTCATAATCACCTTCAGTCGTGTCTCGTGGCATTTCGTCCACGGTACACGCACTTTCTGGGTTCATGTAGACGTCCTCCTCCTGAAGTTCGTCTGAAACAAACACAAACTAAAACTGACCAAAATTCAAAGCTTTGCTGCCAGTTTGAAGAAAGAAACATGATGACAAACTAAGTTTATATACATTGAAAAGCAGAAAATACATTTTGATAGGTCTGATTTTAACGTTCTGATTTTATTCTATTTTGTACTTAAGTTATGTCGGTATCTGGGTGGACAGCAAAGAAAGAATTTCATTGCACAAAGAACTTGCTTCCTTTTGTTGCATATGACAATAAACATCTTGAATCTTGAACAGCCTGACTACTGTTTTTATGAAAGTGATGAAGAACCTGCAAAGTCACAAAGTACGTAGTCGGTTTCTGTCAATCAAAGCACTTAAATGTTTTTATAGTTCTGTTTAGGAAACCACAGAAAGCTCATGGTCGTCTGACATGAGGCACGAAACACATTTAATTTTTCAATATTTAACCAAAAACATGATATGAACCACCACCATGTTTTTGAGTCCTGCAGTTTGCACACCATTCCTTAACTTCTAGTCAATGCAAAAATATCCTTTAATTTATGGATGAGAACCAAGTGGGATTAAAATCTTACCTGGGGAGGCGTAGACAGCAGGATTATTAAAAGTGAAGACCGGCTGTTTGAATTGTTTCTTCATCTTTAAAACCTGAAATGTCGTCTGACAGCAGAGTCTCGATTCTTTTGGGTCTGTTCACATCGTACTTCTGCTTCTGGCTTTCTAATGGTGGTGTTATGTCAGTAAGGAGTGCCATGTTACTGTAAAAGAGGGCTTCCTGAGAAATTCACAACCACAACACCCCAAAACTGTTTCACAAAGTTTACAAAGTGTCTTGTTCGGACAATGTTTGAGTTTGTGCTTTAAAAAAAAGTGTGGTTTGGTGAAAGTGTTAAAAACCGCACCACCATGTACCAACATAAACATAAAGGTTGTCTCTGGGTTGTTGGGTGACGGTTTAGCAGTGCTAGAGAAGATGAAATTATCTGTCATGCTTTGAGTTTGCAGGTCCAACATGTTTTCTTTGCTGACTTTTATTTCTTAGTGAAGACAAACGAGCATGCTTTGGGTCCATGCACAGCGAACCATTCCTCTATTTTTAAAAAGACTGAAGTCTGTTTGACGTTGGAAGTTCCTCTGTAAAACCCCATGTGATACTTCCCTAAAAGCTCGAGCTCTCAGTGGGTGCTGATGTTGACAGTGTATAGTTCCCCCACATCCCTTTAATGCTGGCCTAATTTGTTTTGCAGATGTCTTCTCGATCATTTGGTGTAAGCTGGTCATTGATTGTCAAATCAAACATGTTTAATATTATCAGAAGTTTTTAGTCTCGTTCAATCATGTGAACGGAGTCAACGACCAATAGGAGAGCTTCCTCAGCACCATCGGGTAGCAGGCGACTGGATACACAGTAGAAAACATGGAGGGGACTCCGGTGAGGCCTCGGTTCTGTTGCACTGTAGAAAAAGTGGAGAAACTGGTGGAGTGATGGAGTCAGAGAATTTGTCTTCTTGGAAATTTCCACCAGGTGCATGATGGGAAATAACATGAATCTAGTTGTTGTGTGTAATGACCCTGTGAGATCCTCAGTCTGTGACTTTAGATGTGAGAGGCAGACATTAGTCTTCTTCTCTTTACTCGTCTTCACCTTCCACATTCCTGCTCACTCTTTTTTTAAACACACCTGCTGCATCCGTCTACAGGTAGAAAGAGGAATTTCTCATTATCATTTGAACTGTGGAATAACCAGACCGCGACACCACAGAACGCCAAACATTTAATTTGTTTCCACTCTGACAAGTGCAACTCGACTTCACACAGAGCTGTCAATCACAGTCTGGCCACGCCCACCTAGATGTCCAATCAGGCGGAATAAGTGAAAACACCTGTGTGGGTGGACCAATGCGTGTGCAGGAGCTTAAAGTCAAACAGCTCGATGCATTCTGTGGAATCACTAACGCATGAGGACAAACAGACGCTCGCTCCTGCAGAGGCTTTAATGTGCCGTTGGCTGGGTGTGGTGCCCCGAAAGAGTTCATGAATTAACTGAACTCTTGAACTGTACTCTGGTATGTGGCAGACAGTCAGTCAGACAACCAGTCAGTCGAACGGCTCACGACAAATCTCTGTCTTAACAAGTTTGCTCCGAGTCTTCGAATCGGATTCTGAAGGATGAAAATCCGTTTTCAGTGTTTCAGGGTTTCAGTGAACGTTTGAACGAGTTTTGGATGTTTCTACAGATTTTACAAACATGCAGGTTTTTGGAAATTACAGAAAATTATTCAAGTTTCAGGTTTTAGACAAATAAAAATCCTCCAACATGTGTTTGAGCGCTTGCCCTGTTCCCCCACATCCCTTTAATGCAGGCTGATTTCAAACGATTTCACTGTCGCACAGTTTCATATAAAATCCTGAAAGTTTTGCTCCAGTTGCAGTGCGCTCCATCATCTCGATCATTTGGTGTAAGCTGTTCATTGATCGTCAAATCAAACATATTTAATATTATCAGAGGTTTTTAGTCTCGTTCAATCATGTGAACGGAGCCAACAACCAATAGGAGAGCTTCCTCAGCACCATCGGGTAGCAGGCGACTGGATACACAGTAGAAAACATGGAGGGGACTTGGTTCTGTTGCACTGTAGAAAAGGTGGAGAAACTGGTGGAGTGATGGAGTCAGAGAGTTTGTCTTCTTGGAAATTTCCACCAGGTGCATGATGGGAAATAATGTCAACATGAATCTAGCTGATGTGTGTAAATAGTGACCCTGTGAGATCCTCAGTCTTCATAAAAACTCTGACTTTAGATGTGAGAGGCTGTCAGACATTAGTCTTCTTCTCGTATTGGCAGATCTCTCTTTACTCGTCTTCACCTTCCTCATTCCTGCTCACTCATTTTCTGAACACACCTGCTGCATCGCATAGCGTTGCATCATTTTTCTTTAGCACATAGTCGTAGTCGAGGGCGGTGAAGTGATAGAAACACTTTTTTTTGGATTGTTGAAATGTGTCGATGTCGATGAAAATGTTCTACAGCAAGATGTCAACAGCTTCACACTCGTCTGTAGGTCACAGTTTCAGTCTTTATTTGTTCCACGTGGCACACCAGAAATGAAACTGCTGCTGTTAAATGGTGTGACATGAGTTCATGATGTTGCGCTCACTTGTACATGGAAACTGATGGAAGAAGTTGCATAAAGATTACAAAGAGCAAAGCTCAGACTTTGCCTACTTTCACACCTCTGGTCAGTCGCTCTGTGAAGGGTTGTTGGATTGTCTGTAGTGAGAAGTAATTATCGGACAAAGCCTGCTGTGATTCGTAGCTCCTGAAAAGTTTCCCAACAACACATTTTTAATGAGCAGCTGTGAAGTTGTCGTGTACCTGAGTCCTGCTCTGCATTACAGTATTTCCAGGTGAGAGCCACAGCAAGCAGAGCAGTGAAAGAAGAACAGACCAGGTAGTCTGGTCTGACAGAGGTCAGAGGTCATGGTCACCCTGAGGGGACTCGGTCTTGGTCAAGGACACTGCAGCAGGGCAGACAGGGATTTGAACTTGTGACCCTCGGGCTGACAGTTCAGACTCACATAAACACAAAGTGTCTAAACCGTCCTGTGTCTGTCTTTGTGTCTGTCTCTCTGAACTCTGCAGGCGGTTTTTAGCTCGTCCTCCTCCAGGCTGACGGCTGGAATGCTGACATAACAGATGTTGTCTGACAAAGCCAATAATTATCTGCTGTACGGCTGTATGTCCATACCCGCTCTTCCTCCTCCCTCTCCACATCCTCCTCCGCCTCCACCGACTGCTTCAACATCTACGTTTCCTCCAGCTGGTCTGTGACTGTCGACTACACCTTCAAACATTTACTGTTGTCGTGGTATGAAGCCGTGCAGCTAGCTCTGATTTAAAGTCAAACAAGAGGAGCTGCTGTGTCTGTAGATAGAAAAGTTTCATTCTGAGGTAACAGAGTTTTCTTTCAGTCTTCCGTCTCCGTCTTGTTATAAATAAACGCTGTAACGCACCGCTGGCCCGAGCCTGTTAGTTAATTTTTCTCTAAAGAGCGCTTTTTTAGCTCATTATAATAATTAAGCGCTCTCCCAATGACCTGAAACAGCCGTTTAGAGAAATCATGATTGATGTGTATCTTTTGTTCTCAACCAGAACACGAGCGACACGAGTCCACGAGGTCAGGTCGACAGAGGAACGTTCACTTTTGAATCAAATGCTGAGTGTGCCTCCATATTCATGACCAGATAACATGATACACACACAGTGAGATACTTTTTGTTGGTAAAGAGATTTAACCAAACCTGACTGCCACAAAGTCGACAAACATTTCAGGAAAATCCATAAAAGCTTTTGTTGTTCAGAGCCAAAGAATAATTCACATGCTCATGTTTCTCTGTCGGTAAAGGAATAATTCAGAATTATAAGCGACATCTGTGAACATCTTCATCATCTGATGAATCATTGACAGCCGAGATATTTAATCGCATTACACACATTAATAACAGTCATACTATTCTTCATTATTCAGTCATAATATATTGATATTTGTCCCATATTGTAAGCACACTGTTGGAGGCCAGCACTATACGGATATATACCTGTACTGTATTTAACTGTCATGACACATCATCTGTGTACACATTAAAAAGAAAAGGAGACCCTGTTATGAATGATGAAATAATAAAGTTATCATCATCTTTGTTTATCTAAAACCTGTGGAGCTGATTCAGAAATAAAAAGAAGGGACCAGAAAGTAACTTATGAATAAATGCAGCTTAAAATGTGTTCGTATTGTGTTGGTTTAAGGTTGTGTGGATGTTTGTCTTGCGTCAGAATAAGTGATTATGGTGCCTTAAAGGGCAGCGACCACGTCAGCCGAAGCCAAAACTCGTCATCACAGATCAAGAATCGACGCACCGTCACCACCTCGCTCGTGTTCTGTCGACTGATCTCGACAGGAAGGAGTCGAGTTATTTCAGGGATGATGTCAGCTCCGGCGCGCAGATCGTTACAGGATGTTTGAGATCCTGTGGAGCTGTCAGCGTTTTGTAAGTTGTAGACAAAAATGAACGTCAATCTTTGGACCAAAACAGCCTCACAAAAACATTCAAGAGTTCAGCAAGCAGCTAAATATTGGTTACTTTGGATGGATGATTCTAATTTTGCAATAAGTGAACGGACGGATGAACTGCTGGTGGTACCCCGCAGCTGCCAGGATCCAGTTTGAGTCCATTTTTATTCCCCGAGTCACACAATGAAGCCCCGACGCTCGCTGACACTGACTCAGCACATAAATGGCAACGTAAACTTTCAATTACAAGCACGAGAAAGAAAAACCACCAAGATTGCAGCGCTGTGGTTTTTCCTGTGACAGCAGCAGCAGCGATGAAAATAAACCCAAAGAAAACACAAGCTGGAGGTGAACACACACACACACACACACACACACACACACCGAGGCCGAGGAGCTAATGTAGGCCACCGAGCGCTTTATCCAAGTCACCATCTGACCCTGTTTTCTCCCTCATTTTGAAAATCGGTGTCCCTTATCGTGCCCGAGAACTGCCTTTGAACCAGAAAACACAAATAAGAGGAGGAGGACGGCGAGGAGGCGGGAGGCCGAGCAGAGCTGGGCAAAGATTTATATAGCTCAGCGGGAACCAAAGAATAGATTTTATGGGACGGATAAAGAGATACAGCAGATCCAGATCATCAATCTGAATATATGAAGTTATGTCATGGACGATGATGAAGGGACGCCCTCTGTCTGACCTCTCCACTGTCATCTGTCCTCTGAGGACGGGTTCTGCGTGTTTGTCCTGTTCTTCTGTTTAATATGTTTAAACATGATTTCATGTTTATTGATGGTGGACGTTCATCACGTATGATCTGACATCAGACCACTGTCCAGGTACATTCTAATAATCAAACAATGAGACGTGTTGGATGTCTCTGCTCATGACGATCAGCTGAATCTGTAGCTTCATCCTGACGTTCAGCACAGCGTTTATCTGTCCAGCGCTCTCGTGTGGTCGTCTTCACAGATCGAGCTGCACAAACCTGCTAGAGACGAGGAGATGAACATAGACGAGTGTTTTCTTACTGGAGCTCTGAACAGCTCCGAACCCTTTGAGTCGAGAGTTTTACAGTAAAATCAGCTGCTGTGTAAAAGTTGAATTGTTTGTGTTTTGATATTAATTCAATGAATCCACTTTGTGATGCTCACCTACAGTTTAATGAAGACACGTCACAGCGAGGCTCAGAACAAGAACTTTAAACTTATTAAAGAAAAATCAAATGAACACAAATTAAATTTCGGACGTGTTCGACATCAGGAAGTCCAAATCAAAGAGAAATGTTGTGTGTGTTGTGTTGTGTTGTGTTGTGTTGTGGTGTTGTGTTGTGTTGTGTTGTGTTGTGGTGTTGTGTTGTGTTGTGGTGTTGTGTTGTGTTGTGTTGTGTTGTGTTGTGTTGTGTTGTGTTGTGTTGTGTGTTGTGTTGTGTTGTGTTGTGTTGCATCCTGTTCTTGCGTTGCATTGTGCGTTGTGTTGTTGTGTTGCGTTGCGATGTGTTCTTGTGTTGTGTTGTGTTGTGTTGTGTTGTGTTGTGTGTTGTGTTGTGTTGTGTTGTGTTGCGATGTGTTGTTGTGTGTGTTGTGTTGTATTGTGTTGTGTTGCGTTGCGTTGTGATGTGTTGTGTTGTGTTGTGTTGCGTTGTGTTGTGTTGCGATGTGTGTTGTGTTGTGTTGTGTTGTGTTGTGTGTTGTCTTGTGTTGTGTTGCGATGTGTTGTTGTGTGTGTTGTGTTGTGTTGTGTTGCGATGTGTTGTTGTGTGTGTTGTGTTGTGTGTGTTGTGTTGTATTGTGTTGTGTTGTATTGTGTTGTGTTGCGTTGCGTTGTGTTGTGTTGTGTTGCGATGTGTTGTTGTGTTGTGTTGCGATGTGTTGTTGTGTTGTGTTGTGTTGTGTTGCGTTGTGTTGTGTTGTGTTGCGATGTGTTGTTGTGTTGCGTTGTGTTGCGTTGTGTTGTGTTGTGTTGCGATGTGTTGTTGTGTTGTGTTGTGTTGTGTTGTGTTGCGTTGTGTTGTGTTGTGTTGTGTTGCGATGTGTTGTTGTGTTGTGTTGTGTGTGTTGTGTTGCGTTGCGTTGCGTTGTGTTGTGTTGCGTTGCGATGTGTTGTGTTGCGTTGCGATGTGTTGTGTGTGTTGTGTTGCGTTGCGTTGCGTTGCGTTACGTTTCGTTGCGTTACGTTTCGTTGCGTTACGTTTCGTTGCGTTACGTTGTGTTGTGTTGTGTTGCGATGTGTTGTTGTGTGTGTTGTGTTGTGTGTGTTGTGTTGTATTGTGTTGTGTTGCGTTGCGTTGTGTTGTGTTGTGTTGCGATGTGTTGTTGTGTTGTGTTGCGATGTGTTGTTGTGTTGTGTTGTGTTGTGTTGCGTTGTGTTGTGTTGTGTTGCGATGTGTTGTTGTGTTGTGTTGCGTTGTGTTGCGTTGTGTTGTGTTGTGTTGCGATGTGTTGTTGTGTTGTGTTGTGTTGTGTTGTGTTGCGATGTGTTGTTGTGTTGTGTTGTGTTGTGTTGCATCCTGTTCTTGCGTTGCATTGTGCGTTGCGTTGTGTTGTGTTGCATTGCGTTGCGTTGCGTTGTGTTGTGTTGTGTTGTGTTGTGTTGCGTTGCATTGCGTGGCGTTGCGTTGTGTTGCGATGTGTTGATGTGTTGTGTTGTGTTGTGTTGCGTTGTGTTGTGTTGCGATGTGTGGTCAATACCATGTTAAATCTGTATGTAGAACTGCAGGAATTAAATGTCGTCCATATGTTTCCCAGTTGCCGGTAAAAGAGTTGTACAGGGTGCACCTAATGAAAACCATTCAAAAAACCGAGAAAGAAATGGTGTACCTGGACCGGCAAATCAGAAAAACAGACTTGGAAATTGTATTACTTGAAGGCCAGTTGAGGTGGGTGCATTGTCATGGTGAAACAGGTGAATATGTGAAATATGTTAATGGTTGGAACTATATTACAAATCCTGACTGTTGCTTTTGTACTTTTAGGGAATAAAGAAGAACCAAATCACATGTGAATTTGTCTTTTATTTTTAATCAAAAGTGGTTTCGGGCGATGAGGTCCCTTACAGCCCTTCCATCCTGAACATCTGCAGGGATGGGATGGTCATCCTCAGCGTCGTTGATTTGTACGGCAGGGTGTTGCTCTCCTCTAATAATTGCAATATTATGGAGAACAACACATGCCACAATGATGTCACATGCCCTCTGTGGGGTGACCCTGAGCTTACGCAGGCACTGGAACCGGGATTTGAGTATGCCTATGGTCATCTCAACCCGGGCTCTAGTCCTGCAGTGGGCCACATTAAAACGTTGTTGGGGCCCAGCTCAGGGTCAGGGTAAGTGACCCATTGACCCTCCCATTGCGTTGCGATGTGTTGTGTTGCGTTGCGATGTGTTGTGTGTGTTGTGTTGCGTTGCGTTGCGTTGCGTTACGTTTCGTTGCGTTACGTTGCGTTGTGTTGTGTTGTGTTGCGATGTGTTGTTGTGTTGTGTTGCGATGTGTTGTTGTGTTGTGTTGTGTTGTGTTGCGTTGTGTTGTGTTGTGTTGCGATGTGTTGTTGTGTTGTGTTGTGTTGTGTGTGTTGTGTTGTATTGTGTTGTGTTGCGTTGCGTTGTGTTGTGTTGCGATGTGTTGTTGTGTTGTGTTGTGTTGCGATGTGTTGTTGTGTTGTGTTGTGTTGCGTTGTGTTGTGTTGTGTTGCGATGTGTTGTTGTGTGTGTTGTGTTGTGTGTGTTGTGTTGTATTGTGTTGTGTTGCGTTGCGTTGTGTTGTGTTGCGATGTGTTGTTGTGTTGTGTTGCGATGTGTTGTTGTGTTGTGTTGTGTTGTGTTGCGTTGTGTTGTGTTGTGTTGCGATGTGTTGTTGTGTTGTGTTGTGTTGTGTTGTGTTGCGTTGTGTTGTGTTGTGTTGCGATGTGTTGTGTGTGTTGTGTTGCGTTGCGTTGCGTTACGTTTCGTTGCGTTACGTTGCGTTGCGTTACGTTGCGTTGTGTTGTGTTGTGTTGCGATGTGTTGTTGTGTGTGTTGTGTTGTGTGTGTTGTGTTGTAGTGTGTTGTGTTGCGTTGCGTTGTGTTGTGTTGTGTTGCGATGTGTTGTTGTGTTGTGTTGCGATGTGTTGTTGTGTTGTGTTGTGTTGTGTTGCGTTGTGTTGTGTTGTGTTGCGATGTGTTGTTGTGTTGTGTTGTGTTGTGTTGCGTTGTGTTGTGTTGTGTTGCGATGTGTTGTTGTGTTGTGTTGCGATGTGTTGTTGTGTTGTGTTGTGTTGTGTTGCGTTGTGTTGTGTTGTGTTGCGATGTGTTGTTGTGTTGTGTTGTGTTGTGTTGCGTTGTGTTGTGTTGTGTTGCGATGTGTTGTTGTGTTGTGTTGCGTTGTGTTGCGTTGTGTTGTGTTGTGTTGCGATGTGTTGTTGTGTTGTGTTGTGTTGTGTTGTGTTGCGATGTGTTGTTGTGTTGTGTTGCGATGTGTTGTTGTGTTGTGTTGTGTTGTGTTGCGTTGTGTTGTGTTGTGTTGCGATGTGTTGTTGTGTTGTGTTGTGTTGTGTTGCGTTGTGTTGTGTTGTGTTGTGTTGCGATGTGTTGTTGTGTTGTGTTGTGTTGTGTTGTGTTGTGTTGTGTTGTGTTGTGTTGTGTTGTGTTGCATCCTGTTCTTGCGTTGCATTGTGCGTTGTGTGTCTGTGGTTCCCATGCACCCTCCCGTCAGCTGACCGCTCGCTGACCTGAGCAGCCGGTGGCTCTGGAGTGAACTCTGGTTCAAAACGTCGCCGAGTTCACAGTGACTGAGCGTCCATCAGATAACGACCTTGGCAGAACTACGGGGCCCTGCAGCGGACATAATTAGGCCAGGCTGTTTGTGTTCATTTATTTTCTGCCACATAGCTTCACCCCATTCTCCGCCTGTCAGAGGAGGCGGTCAGGTGGAGGCTGGTGACCTCAGCGATGACCTCAACAATGACCTCAGTCTGTAATGAGGTTGAGATATGAATTTGGATTGTTATATTTGATAAATACTGTTGATACTTTCAGTATTACTATTGCTATGACTGTACTGAGAGTATGACAGTTTTACTGCTGTGGATTCATTCATTCAGGATCAAGTCTTCTTCCTGATGCTCAGCTCAGCTGGTGGATTATAACTCCAGTCCAGAACAGATCAGGGGGGTATTCCAGAAAGCAGGTTCAACAAACTCTGAGTCTATCCCTGAACTCTGAGTTGACTTACTCTGAGTCGGGAAACTCTGAATATCCGGTTCCAGAACAGCTGATCTGAGTTAGTTCAATCAACTCTGAGTATGTTAACCTCGAGTTACGCGCGTGCACAACCACTATAAAAAGCCATCATCAATGGAGCCCCGATACTACGAGTCACCATGACAACCGAGAAAAAAAAAAGATCAACTTATTTCAGTGAGAAGGAGTTGGAGATCCTTATGCTGGCCTACGGAGAATATGAGCACATATTTCGCCGCAAATGCAACACAGCTGCAGCAGCGAAGGAGAGAGAGACGGCATGGGAGAAAATTGCTGCCCGAGTCAACGCGTAAGTTTGAATGTACTATTCCATTGACGTAACATTTAACCGTAAGATCGTAGCATAGCCTATAGTTATGAATATAAGTAGGAATGAAATCTGAGTTTTTCATTTAGGTGCAATCCAACAGGAGAAAGGAGGACTTGGAAGCAGCTCAAAATGAAACATAAAAACATCATTCAAAAAGGTAAGGCATATTTTGCTAGGCTATGATTGCACCTCACTTTGATTTTTTTTTTTTGACTTAGGCTATTAAACGTAAAGTAAATATTAATTCAGATTGCAAACATTGAGTTCTGCTCAGCCAACAGAAAGAAGGCAGAGGCCCGAAAAACGGGTGGAGGGCCACCTCCACCACCTCTGACAGAGGCTGAGGAGCTGGCTCTCAGCCAAAACAGGGGTCGCCCTGTGGCTGAAGGCATCCCCCGGGGGAAGCTCATCTGAGCCTGTCACCCCCCAGGACACAAGTGCCTACATCAGATGCAAGTATACACTTATGTCTTTTTTAAAAATAAAACTTATATATATATATATATATATATATATATATATATATATATAGCCTACTACTATATATCCACCCACCCAACAGTTGTGGATGGTGTCATCTGCCTGGTTCAGCCTCCGACTGAAACAATTGTTAACCCTGCAGCTGTAAGTATTCCAAACTCAGATCTTGCCTCAGATGGTAGTTCAAAGTATTCTGAAACAGTATCTTTTCCTGCATCACAGGAGGAGGAGGAGGAGGAGGAGGAGGAGGAGGAGGAGGATGATGATGAGGAAACGCTGTCTGCTGCCACAGGGAGAGATCCGGAGGGGCCCACTGAAGTGTGTCTTTATATTATGTATAGCTACTGGCAGTGCTCTACCCATTCATATTCATTTACATTCTTGAGTGGAATTTGGAGTTTGACATGTACATGAAGTGATGAGCATAGATAATGGACAAACTAGCACATTCTTGTCCTTCAACAGAACATGGCTGGGCATCACCAAGAGGAGGGTCCATCAACTTCTAGAGCACAGCTTGACACAGTGAGATTTTCGGTCAATACCATGTTAAATCTGTATGTAGAACTGCAGGAATTAAATGTCGTCCATATGTTTCCCAGTTGCCGGTAAAAGAGTTGTACAGGGTGCACCTAATGAAAACCATTCAAAAAACCGAGAAAGAAATGGTGTACCTGGACCGGCAAATCAGAAAAACAGACTTGGAAATTGTATTACTTGAAGGCCAGTTGAGGTGGGTGCATTGTCATGGTGAAACAGGTGAATATGTGAAATATGTTAATGGTTGGAACTATATTACAAATCCTGACTGTTGCTTTTGTACTTTTAGGGAATAAAGAAGAACCAAATCACATGTGAATTTGTCTTTTATTTTTAATCAAAAGTGGTTTCGGGCGATGAGGTCCCTTACAGCCCTTCCATCCTGAACATCTGCAGGGATGGGATGGTCATCCTCAGCGTCGTTGATTTGTACGGCAGGGTGTTGCTCTCCTCTAATAATTGCAATATTATGGAGAACAACACATGCCACAGTGATGTCACATGCCCTCTGTGGGGTGACCCTGAGCTTACGCAGGCACTGGAACCGGGATTTGAGTATGCCTATGGTCATCTCAACCCGGGCTCTAGTCCTGCAGTGGGCCACATTAAAACGTTGTTGGGGCCCAGCTCAGGGTCAGGGTAAGGGGTCAACAGAGAGGGCTGGCATGGATAGCCTCGATCCCCCAGCAGGTAGCCATCAAACTCTCCTGTAATTATAGAGGACACATTTGAGTGCATTTAGAAAGGGAGACAAAGAACATTTGTACAAAGCTTTAGCTTCCTTACCACGTGCAAATCTGTTGCTCAGACTACACTCCCGGTAGATCCGGGAATCATGAACTGAGCCAGGCCACTTAGCTTCTACATTTGTAATAATAGAAGCTGCATCACATATGATCTTTACAGTGCAGAGAATGACATGAGTTAGTTGTATTGTAATGTATACATTTTCATGTACATATTTTTTAAGATGGTAGGTCACATACCTGGACACTGATGCTGTGAAAGGATTTTCGATTCACATAGTCCCCTTCATTTTGTGTAGGCGCAGTAATAGGGATTTGTGTCCCATCTATGCATCCTATCACATTTGGAAGGCCTGCAAAATGACAGCTAATTAAGCTACTGACCCCACTCTGAGGCCGCAGCAGAATGTAGGCCTATATCATCATTTAAAATAACAGAATATACTGTTGGATGGAGAAGTTGATTATATTCGAGGAGACGGGTGTTACTTCAGCTAAACCAGGCTGATCCTGTCAGGCCTTTCCTTTTGGACCATCTTCATGGATGTAAAATAAATGTTTGAAATTCTTCAAACCTCCCATAGCAGTGGTTGAGGTTATCATGGAGTCGCAATCTTGGATTGGTGGAGGTCTTTTCATCAGTCCAAATGAATAAAGCGACTGTGTTCGACAGAAATAACCTTCTAGAGTGCCTGTCATTTCAAAATCATTCTCAGATAATCAAAACACATTAGATAAAGTCCTGATCTCTGTATTGTAGATAGTTTAAGTTGTCATCAATAACCACAAATAGAAATATACCTCGTTGATTACGTTGATACCAATGATTTTATTTTGGCAGGTTTCCACCCGGTTTCACCGTCCACAAAGCGTCCCCGGGTTTCCAGTCTTCTGGAAGCTGTCAGATTGTGTCATGAGGGAGATCCTGACTCACCGTGCAGAGTTCATCATCACCATCAGTAAACAGAGGGACTTACCCGGCTCTCACTGCCCAGACGGAGGCTGTTTTCTGGGGGAGAGTTGACGGAGGAGTTGGCAGGGAGGACTGACCGGGTCGTGGTGACTTTCCAGATATATAAGTTGCCAAAGACGCCACCTACTACCACATTACTGTTGTTGTTGTTGAAATTTCATCACATACCCTCCATAGATAAACAGAGGGACTTACCCGGCTCTCACTGCCCAGGCCATGGTTGTTTTCTGGGGAAGAGTTCACCAAAGAGTCGGAGGCAGGACTGACCGTTGTACATAATCAGGCTTCCTAATTTAAGTAAAACATTGACCGTGTTGAAAGCAACATACGACAACCATGTTTGTTTGTCATCTTCTAATTTACTCTTTACATCAACTGTACAGCAGCTACATCTGTTACACTCAATGAATGCATAAACAGGACAAATATATACAGACTCCTTAAAGCGGAGAAAGTGCTATCTCCTTCCACGAATCCATCCGTACGTAAGATTTCACAGCGCGTCTGTTAGGCTTCAAACTGTCCTAAAATTAGGCCGATAATAACAATAATAATAACGTCATTCTCAATATATGCTGCTCTAAACAGTGAAAGATTTCTATGTTCTAGCAGTGAAACAAGATTTTATGGACAGTCCTTTACATTACAGGTTAGTGTCTATTCATAATTACAGCATTGTAACAGATAGAGTAAAAGTTCAATAGGAATCATACATCTGCATTTTAAATACAGCTTATTCATAATGCTACTTCATTTGATACACACATAATAGCACTGTTAAGGATATATATTACATTCATATTAAAAAATACAACAGTCTGAATGAATGTTCGACCCTGATGTTTGGGGTGTTTATGTGTTAAAATCAAGTGCAAGTTCCAAAAACAGTCCAGTCTCTCCGGGCTCCAACACGGGTCCTGAAACATTTTCCAAAAGTGTTCAAACATGTTTCCATTGCAGAACTTTTCACTGATTTTTTTGGCTTGAGTGTCAAATGGAGCTCACAGGCAGTTCAGGAAGGGAAGCACTGGTTATATGACATAAAGAGAGACGACTGAAGGATGGGTTCAAAGTCGGGGAGCTTGGAAATTAACTTGATTCTGCACCTGCTGGACTGGACTTTGTTTTTTATCTTCTGTAAATCACTTTGTGTGACTGTGGATCACAACAAAATGGTCCAAACCATTGTTGGCTTGTCCCTGGAGCTGAAGATGACTTTGTGGAAGGACTTTCTCTCGTGTGGTCTGCAGCAGATGTTTCATGATGTGTCTTTGATTTCAGGTGAAATGAGGCACTTCCTGTATGCAGGTCGAATCAGGCTTCTCCAGCTGAAGGCGAGCCAGTAAAAGTAGTGTGGAGCTCACTGACGCACATCCTGTTTTTAGATTTCAATAAGTTAACAGAAGGCAAGTGGGTTTTATTGTACCTGAACCACTCTGGATAGAAACTCAGCAGGAGGCCTGGGTCTTCTGTTTGAAAATAAGCAAAGGCTTCACGGACTTTTCTCACTGCACCTCGATACATTAATAACTTCATGTAACAACAGCGAAACCCGGGAAATGATGAAAACGCTGCAGGCGAGCGTCTCAGGTGTTTGACTTTTGCTACGGCGACAAAGCGGTTTCTTGGGTCTGGACCAAACCACTGACCAAATGATGAAGTGCTCCAAACCAGCAGTGAAAACCCCGTCTTCATGTCCGTCGTGATGAAAGGGGATCTGGACTGCACCGTCAGGCCCGGTGAGGTGGTTCTGTTTCCTTTCTTGGGCTCAGAGTCTGTCAGTCTGTGTTTGTATCTAAAGCGGGTAGTTGTACGTGAAATGCACGTGCAGCCCGTTTACCGGATGCACGATCGGCACCGTCTGCATCTTGGGGAAGTTCTCTGTGGCCAGAGTCCATTTGCAAGTCCCGATCAGCTCCACAGCCAGAGTCTTTAGGATGATCTGCGCCAATTCTTTCCCCACGCAGCTCCGCACGCCACCACCGAACGGCACGTAGCTGAACCGAGATGACCGACTCTCCTCCCGGTCCGGCCCAAACCGATCCGGGTCAAACAGCTCCGGGCTCTGGAAGACCGCTGCAGTCTCATGGGTGTCTCGGATGCTGTACATTACACTCCAGCCTTTGGGGATCTGGTAGCCCTGAAACAAAGACAGAAATCAATAAATAACAATTAAAACAAAAGAAGGTTTTATTTTTTTTATAAATCTAAACTCCGTAGAAACTTTTCAGGGTTCTAAAACTTTTTCTGAAAATCAATTTGTGATTTCAGGATTTGGAGATCAAACTAGTGGAAAGTCAGCTCACTTTGAGAGTGATGCGTTGTTGAACTTTTATTTTTATGCCATTTCACAAACACAGATGATTTTTATTACTCGGAAAAACCTTTTCTCTCATTTTCATCTTCACATTCATTCATTTATTTTGTCAAGTCAGACTTCTTTACAGTCTAATCCGGATTATTTCTGCAGAGCTGAGATTAAGAAGATGCACACTGAACAGACATAATGACACAGCTGAATTCCTCTCCAGACGTTTTAAACTTCATTTGTCAATAAACGCAGCAAACTGGGGGCACGCTGAGGGCAGGACGGGGTATTTAAGGACGAGACACGAGGGCAGGACGGGGCAGTTTCTCACCAAAGACCAGATCAGATGATCTGCATGACAA
This sequence comes from Argyrosomus regius, assembly GCA_946959425.1. Classification (NCBI taxonomy): domain Eukaryota; kingdom Metazoa; phylum Chordata; class Actinopteri; family Sciaenidae; genus Argyrosomus; species Argyrosomus regius. Next base: position 696,710 of record OX336894.1, read on the forward strand.
ACAGGCTTAAACACAAGAGACTGAAGACTCATTTCTACTGTGAATAAACTGGTCATGATTATCAGGTTGCTCCATGAGGAGAAGCAGGGACATCTACTTGTTACTCGTTTGTCTCCCAGAGACTTGAACTTACGTCTAACTCAAACGTCTGCAGGGCCGTCCGGTAACCACCGGAGACCGGCGGCAGGAAGCGGAGCACCTCTTTGACCACACAGTCGACGTAGCGGAGCTGGCTCAGCTTGTCGAGGCTCAGATACGGTACATGAGACTGGGACTGTGGAAACGCATCGTCCTGCTGATTCTGGCAATGTTCGTTCAGCAGGCAGCTCATCTCGGAGTTGTCTTCCTCTCTCTCCGTGGTGACACCGGATGGACTGTGACTGCTGTGGGATTCGTAGCCAAGGCCTTCGGCCTCCAGCTCCACTCTGGCCCTCTCCACCACTGCTGGATGACGGAGAAGCTGCAGAACCAGCGAGGTGGAGGCGCTGGCTGTCGTGGAGTGAGCGGCAAAGATCAACTCGACGGCTGTTTCCTGCAAGAAGGAAGGCGGACAGATGGAGTTAACTTAAAGTCTCCATGAAACAGGAAGTAGTAGTAAACACTTCAGCATCAACAGTCTTATTGTCGTCTTCTTCGTTGGTACCTTGAGCTCCTGGATGCTGAACTGATATTCGTGCTCTTTTGAACTGGACAGCATGTAGTCGAAGGCATCGAGATATTCCTCCTCCACCTGCTGCCGCTCCATCTTCTCCTCAATGATTTTCTCCATGTTGGCATGTAAGATTTCTCTGGCTTTTATCCCCTGAACAGAGAACCAAACCTCCAGCATGAGTTCATCATTATTTAACAGTGACCTTTCATTGGATAGATAAAGTTACAGACTCTGTCTCACCTTGCGTAGCCCGCTGAGCGGAGCATCTATGGGGAGCGAGAACAGGTTGTTCATGAGTTGCTCGAAGATTTGTGCCAGGTAAACTATCCGATCCTCCTCCAGCTGCAGGCCCAGCAGAACCCTGACGGCAATACGGAACGTCAGGGACCGGGCGGCGCTGTAAACGTCAACAGCGCCTGGCTCCGAGCACCACTTGGCAATTTCAGACTTGACGACGTCCTGCAGCCGGGGCAGGTAGGACTCCAGAGCCCCCCGGCTAAACACTTTGGCCAGGATCTTGAAAGGGTTCAAGGAAACAAAGAGAGAGGAGTCATAAAAGGTTATAACCTTGTACACGACCGTCAACACTTTCCAGTAAATAAAGAGGAGGACGGGGTGGGTAGGTTAGGACAGGACGCAGGTAAAGGTGAGAAGATGGAGGAGATAAACATGTCTTACCTTTCTCTTCCTCTTGTGCAGGTCTCCGATGGAGTTGACCAGCGTGTTGGGCCCCAGGATGATGCGGGTGCTCTGGGGCCACTGTGTGCAGACCAGGCTGTGCTCGCCCAGCAGGATCTTACGTATGTTTTCGGCGCCTGTCACCCGGATGACGGGCTTCCCGAGCAGGTGGGTCTTAAACACGTTGCCGTGGTGCTCTCTGCGCGAGATGTGGAAATTTGAACCCTGTCGAGTGAAGAAGAAGTGTTGATGTCAAGCTACAAAGTAGACAGTAAACAGAGGAACTTCTTCTTTTTCTGTTTTCAAACATTATCGTGGTTTCTATAGATTAATAGATGTGTGCAGAGGGCCGGCACGAATGAATGAATTCTATTCATGAGCCTTAAAACTCTCAGAAATATGAATTCACTTGTAAACCTGAAAGCAGAGTCAGATTCCTCACATGTGAACACAAACCTGACCAATAAAAGTGCATTTATAGTTTTCTCTCCTCAGAGGTTCACCTGGTTAGTTTTGGTGCATCAGCTGAGAAATGATTTCTTCACACTGTGGTGAGACAGAAAGGAGCTGGAGGGCATGCACGTGTGATAATTCTCTCTATTATTACAGGAACTGATGAACTTTAATGACTCTTTAATCTCTCTGATTTCTACAGCTGACTGATGATTTTCTGTCTTCGTACTTTTTTATTTTAAAAGAAGAAAAACATCATCCACACATGACGAGAGAAGGATGGAGAGAGGAGAGGAGGGATGAGAGAGCATTCCTCACCACAGACAGACAGACAGACAGGCTGAGGTGGAGGAACTGAACAGAGACGTCTGTTTTAAGGAGTTCCGCTCCGAGCATCAAGTCCGCACATGTCGCATCAACAGCACAAGAATCTGCGGAGCTGCTCGGAGCTTCCCGCGTCCTGATCCATCATCAATAATCATCAATGATCTGATGATCGATCAGACGTCCGGTCTGCAACTCCTTTACAGTAAATCATCTGACAGAAAACTTGAATATAACACACACGCATAAATCGAAAACTACAGGAGCCCGGAGGTCTCATCTCTCACCTGGAACAGCCAGTGGAAAGTCTCCCCGACCAGCGGCCAGCCCATGGAGCCCTCCGGCAGCGGCAGGCTGCTCTCTTTGTCCCGGGTCAGGCTCCAGCGGAGGCTCCACAGCTGCCGGGTCAGAGCCAGCAGCAGGAGCGCGGACAGGACCGAGGTGAGCGCGGCGGCCAGAGCCGACAGCACCCCGAACTGGGCCAGGGGTAACATCTCTCCTCCGAGCTGGTCCGCTTCCCAGCATCCACCTGTGTGTGCGTAAAGGCGCGTGTGTTCCACCCGGTCAGAGCTGTGTCCGGTGCCGGCGCGTAAAGCTGCTCCTGCTCCTCCTCAGTGAAGTCTGTCCGGAGGCAAACAAAGGTGAGTTAGCTCGGTCTGCTTCACCTCAGAACCTCTGCGTGACCTGCGGGATCACAGCTCGTTAGAGGAGGAGAACCACGGACCGGAGAGCCACCGGAGGTCAGCGCAGCTCAGCGGGATGTGTCTGCTGCTGCTCGAGCCTCAGATGAGGGAAAGTTTCAGAGTTTACTGAGGATTTAAAGAAAGAAAGAAACCCTGCAGAACTCTGAGGAGGAACCGAACCGAACTGAGCCGAGCCGAGCCGAGCTCAGACCGGATGGATGCGCCTGCTCAGACTCACGTTAACTCCGGATGAACCGCGGAGGAAACTCCCCTCCACTCCTCCAGCGTGAGGACGAGCTGTCAACTATTCCAAATAGTTTTACAGGTTTACATGCGCCGGCTTGTCTATCAGCCTGTGCGCCTTTATAGGTACAGTTCAGGGGGCTCAGCCTGTCCCCGTCCCTCCGGGCGGCCCGGGTTTATAGAGCAATGCTAATAAATCAGGTTTAAAAAGAGCAGCAGAAGAAGAGTGTGGAGGACTAACACAAACACACACTCACCTCCTCACGACTTCCGTCCGCGGACACACGAACCGAAC
>OX336894.1:702537-720037 GCA_946959425.1 Argyrosomus regius
TCTTATCAGCCTGTAGATCAGCCGGTGTGTGTGTGTCGATGTGCATGTGTGTGTGTGTGTGTGTGTGTGTGTGTGTGTGTGTGTGTGTGTGTGTGTGTGTGTGCAGAGTAGAAAGTGCTGTAATGTAAACACTGGATGAACTGTGGCTGTCAGCCCGAGGCAGCGCTGCACTGACAGCTTCACTTTGATCTGTGTGTGTGTGTGTGTGTGTGTGTGTGTGTAGTGTAACGTTATTCCCTGTTGGTCTCAGAGGCTGTGCTCAAACCCGGTCCAGTCCGGTCCGGCTGCTGAGCCCGGTTCTGTTGCCTGCTAATGGCAGTTAATTAGCAGTTAGCTGCTTTATAAAGCTATGTGTCCATCATAAAGTGTGTAAATCACAGAGAGCTGAAGCTGAGCAGTCATCAGAGGGAAAAGCAGCAAATATATTGTGAATAAAATCTGATCCAGTCTGAATAAAGTTCTGAAGCTGTGGTTCTGGACAGTAATCAGTGAGGCCCGGACAGAGATGACTGTAGCAGCCCTCACACTCACTCACAGACTGGATCAAACAGTGACAACAACATGATGGACAGGGAAGTAAACTGCTGCCAATTGAGCTGCTGTTAGCTCAGTTTGTTAGCCGGGCTGTGAGCTCACGTTTTGAGGTTTTCAGGTCCAGCGGTCAGCAGCTTCTATGGACATGATTCAGTTTTTTGTTTTTTTTATCGTGTTCATTCATAAATAAACAAAACTGAAAAACTGTTTGTGATCTCCGACCTCACAATCCTCCATCTGTTTGTGTTTGGACATATTTTTTATGTTCTTTGAGTTAAGTTGAAGAGTCTTTGTGATGAACTGAACGAGCTCCACATTTCAAAGCTCTCCGCTCGCTGACCTGCGCCACACACTTCCTGTCCTGTCAAAGAGCTGCCAGTCAGGGGAGCGGCTGTCAATTTACAACGGAAGCGGCGGTCGGATATTTTACACCGTCTTTCCTGGAAACCCAACACTGCAACGAGCAGCCGAGCAGCAGGAGGGAGGAGAGTGAAAGTTTTCACTCGTTCCCCCGAGACGAGGGAAGATGAATGAAGGGAGGGAAAGAAAGAAAGAACGGAGGACAGAGGTGATAACGCGGGTCATCGAGGAGACGAAGATGTCTGATTTTATCATCACACAGATTTACTGCTGGACCACGCTCAGAAATCTGGTTTCTTGTGATGAAATGAAGGTAAAGAACAACCAGACGATGATGATTTGAGTTAAGCCATGAAAGAGAAGTTTAATATCAGGATGATGATCAGGAGACTCGAGATATGAACGCATCTATCTGATCAAAGATGGAGGATGGATTTGTTTCCTCTTTCTTTGAGAAGAGTTCAGAAATCCTGTTTGTCTGTAAAGAGTCACTGAAATATGGCTGACAGACTGAAGGATCATCTTCCCATCATACATCTGTGTCCAAACTGCAGAACGTTTTTTGGATTTATGATGAAAAACTGTCGACAGAAGCAAAAAAAAAACAAAAATCTGCAGCTGATTTTCAGCATTTTAAACTCTAAATTTAAAATCTATAATTTGTATCGTTAAAACATGTTGAAGTTTGTTTTTACAAAGTCACTCACACATTCAGAAGTATCCACACAGGCCGGTCCATCCTCCCCCCATCGACCCACTTCTCCTCCTCCTCCTCCTCGTCTCTTTGATTCTCGCCTCCTTTCTCCTTGTCTGAGTCGCTACCTGTCATCAGCAGCTCCCTCCAGGGAGTGTGTGTGTGTGTGTGTGTGTGTGTGTGTGTGTGTGTGTGTGTGTGTGTGTGTGTGTGTGTGTGTGTGTGTGTGTGTTGACCTGTTGTGAGGACATTTTGTGTCCGTTCACGTGGACGTTGAGGTCTTTGGGTCTTCTCATGTTACATTTTCAGCCTCAAACTCCAGACAAAAAACATTGATGTAAAAACTCAGTGACCAGAGTTAAAGTGTCTCTGTCCTTTGTCCTCTGTCCTCCAGTGTCTGTCCTCTGTCCTCCAGTGTCTGTCCTCTGTCCTCTGTCCTCCAGTGTCTGTCCTCTGTCCTCCAGTGTCTGTCCTCTGTCCTCCAGTGTCTGTCCTCTGTCCTCTGTCCTCCAGTGTCTGTCCTCTGTCCTCTGTCCTCCAGTGTCTGTCCTCTGTCCTCCAGTGTCTGTCCTCTGTCCTCCAGTGTCTGTCCTTTGTCCTCTGTCCTCCAGTGTCTGTCCTTTGTCCTCTGTCCTCCAGTGTCTGTCCTCTGTCCTCTGTCCTCCAGTGTCTGTCCAGCACTGACACAAAGTGTCTTCAGGTGTTCTTCAGGTGTTTTAGAGTTTATTTCCTGATAAACCATAAAAAGTTGATGATGATGTCATCCTGCACTCGGGGGGCGTGTACTAATTTAACATCCAATCAAACGCTTTCTCTTCATGAAAGAAAACCACCTCGGTAGGCTGCTCACTGCTGGTTCTGAGGTTCTGTTCGGTCCAAACAAACAGACAAATAAAGATAAAGTTACATTTTCTCTCTTTATTCACTGAATAATAAACTTTCATCTCAAACACACTGATGAGTCGGATCCTGTCAGAGGAAGACTTCAGCTGAGTTTCATTAATATGATTCAAAACTCTGTTCTGATGCCGTGCTAACACAACAAACGTACGAGTGAAATGTGGCAACCCAGACTTTCAGACAGAAGGTGAGTAAGGTGAGGAGTGCCGGGTTTGACCCCCGGGGCAGCCCTGGGGTGAGGGCTAACACCAGGACTACCGGTGGTCCACTTCCTTATCTTTCAGGCGGAGCGCCCCGCCGAGCCGGCAGGCCGGGTATCGGGTTCGGGCCGGGGCGAGGGGTCGCGACCTCATCCGGGGAACAAGGGCTACTGTTCTGCTCCACTCGAGCTCCTAAAAAGAGACGCCTGTTTTCAGAGAGGAGACGTACAGAGGCAAATCTAAAGTGTACCTCTGCACAGAAACAGACTGATCACACAGCTTCAGGCCCAGCAGACAGCACTGATGTTACAGTCGGGTTACAGCAGCTGCTTCCACTTTGGGTCCAGGGTTAAAGACACCTGGATGTGTTGAGCTGTGATGCTTTCCAGCCTTTTAAAAACATTCAGGTAACGTTAGCAGACGTCTCACCTTCACTTTTCACAAACGTCACCAGGTTACATCAGCTGTAGTTAATGATCTCATCTGGGCACCACTTGCTACAGTAGCTAACTGAACGTAGGCTGCTGTGTTCACTGTTAGACCGGTTGTGTTCTGTCCCCGGTCCAGTCATGGTAGATGCTGACACTAGCTCACTGCGCTAGCTGCAATGCATAGCGATGTTGGTGTATTGTAATTGTATTGGTTACTGTAAACGCCAATCAATATCCACAACAAGTAGCTGATGGAAAATAAGCAATAAATACAAAATAATACCAAACATTTAATCAACATTTAATCAACATTTAATCAACATTTCAAACCTTCTGCTGATCTTCACTCTCAGGTCGACAGATCTCACCTCATGTGTGGTCGCTCGACTCTGATGGCCTCAGGGCTGACATACCTGACAGAGGGAGGGAAGGGAAATGACCACTCCACTTCCTACCTGTGTGTGTGTGTGTGTGTGTGTGTGTGTGTGTGTGTGTGTGTGGCTAGGAGGTAGCATTCTTTGTTTACTCTGATGAGGGAGCAAACAAAGGAGAGAGGAAGTGTCCTTTATGTGAGCGAAGAGCGTCCATCCAGCCCTGCAGAGATACAGCAACACACACACACATGTGTGTGTGTCCTCGGGCTATGATTACACACACACACACACACACACACACACACACACACACACTGTGGTTGTTGCATTGACTCTAATCAGCACTAAGCTGCATCAGTGAAGGTGTGTGTTAAAGTTTACGAGCTGAGATGACGTTCACAGTGAACCACAAGGTTCTTCCTGCGGTTTGAATCTGGGTGGGAATACGATTGAAGTGTGTGTTTGTGTGTGTGTGTTTGTGTGTGTGTGTGTGTGTGTGTGTGTGTGTGTGTGTGTGTGTGTGTGTGTGTGTGTGTGTTTCATGAAAGAAACATAGTCGTGTTAAAAGTGACACGTCAAGGACAAACTTAAAGATAAAAATGATCTGTCCGCAGCAAAAGTTCAAAACATCCACACACATAAACTATAACATAACATAACTTATTATAACATGTTATAACATATTATAGTTTAGACTTTTACATGAAACTTGATTCTTCAAAGTGTTTGTTGCAGCTTGTCCAACAGCTCAGTGTTTGGTCACCTCAAGGTGCTCTCAGCTGTTCCCATGCATGTAAACTGACTGTTGTCTGACATAGTGGCGGACCCTGTCTCACATCCAGCCCCCTCTGGACATGCAGCATGCTCCACAGGTTAGAGAACACCTCCACACAGAGCCCCTGAATGTGAGAAAAGTTTCCTTTTCTTCATTGAACTCAGAATAAATAAGTCACATGTTGTTTGGATCCATAATAATCTGCACAAAAACATGATAACTGAGGCACCGCAGAGTGATCAGGATTCATTCATTCATCCTGTAGCTCAGTTTGACTCGGGGAACTGGAAGGTGGATGGCTGAAGTCAAGCATGGACTACAGAATGCAGCGTGCAGATGGTCAGGCAGTCAGAGTGTGCTCCAGGTGGATTCATGGACTGAACTCTGAGACTCTACCTGTTGTGTTCTGGCTTTATTTCATGAAGCAGCTTCTGTCTGAGTCCTGATGTGGTCTGAGTACGGCCTCCCACGTGTTCTTGAGAAACTCTTCCCGGGACGTTGGTGTTTGTAAATCCCATCAGCTGTTCTACACAATGATTGTGATTCCTCAATAACTACGTAGCTACTTCCTCATGGTAGAAGAACATAAACCAGAAAAATTACCAAATCAAAAGTTAACACAGTCTGGAGATATGACAGAGCCGAGCCGGGTGGAGTTCTGGGGTCAGGAATTCGTAGTTACTTCCTGATGGGGCATCAAGATAAAGAGGAAATGCTCAGCTGTTCATTTACACGACAAGACGCATCAGGAAACTTTACAGAAATGTTCTCTGCTGTAACTCTTCATGAACACACCTGAACGATCACCTTTATTTTTCACTTCCTCTCCCCCCGAACACGACCGGAGACGCTCATGTGGAGTTTGGACGTCGTCCCTCTCTCAGCAGTGTGTCCTCCTCCCTCTCCTCCCTAATCCATTCATCATTTACAGAAGGAAGCAACCTGCCAGCCGTGAGTTATCTGTGCTCCACCCCCGACCAGCACACACACACACACACACACACACACACACACACACACACACACAGGGCTTCAGCCTGATTGGCAGCTGATACATACACAGCAGGCGTCATCACTTCTGATTGGCTGAGCCAACCACAGCAGGTATGTCTCAGGACTCTTCCTGTTTGAAGGTAAACACACTGTGACCTAATGAAACAACATGTTGTTTTGTTTGTTGAGTGTGTATTGGCACGTTTACCTGCTTATATTCAGCACTGTGAACCCAAACTGAACAGATGTGGACATGTTTCTGAAGGATGCTGCTCCACCTCTCCTCCATCAGTCTCTTTCCTGTCCTGAAGTCTATCATGGAGCTCTGGGTGGAGGTCAGGTCACAGGTTGATGAACCAGAGTGAACATAAATCCACATTACATTTGAATCCCAAAAGTTTCAAACATAAACTCTGAGCTCTCCTCCTGCCGGTAAACGTCTTCGGGTCAGACCAGAGTCCTCCAGAAACTCTGGGTCTGTCTCCGGGTCTCTCCTGGAGAAGCTCCCCGACACTCAGCAGCGGTCTGTGGGCGAGCAGCAGGAAAGACATGCACACATTTTTAACTCACACGAATGAGGCAAGGCAGCAAAAATGTGTGTATTCGATTCACAGCTGTACATGAATCTGAGTCTGTTAGCATCTTTGCATCGATCTGTACGTCATTATTCGGTTTCTTTGTGAGATACATGAACGAGTCAATCAGAGGGAATTCAAACGACGCCTGCAAACACAAAATGTTCAAATATCTGAAGTGTTCTCAGCGCGTCTGTCAGAGAGCACACTTCTAGTTTTATCTTGTCTCACTGATAAAATCATAACGTACAGTCACTGATCAGAAACCTGAGTGTGTTCAGGTGTGTGCGTGTGGAATGTATCTGTCATGTCAGGTGGAGTTTGTGAATGAACACCTGAACTCCGCCCACACACACACATACCTGAACTATAACACACACACACACACACACACACACACGCACACCTTCAGCCCCGGTGACTTCTGACCTCTATCCATCAACTGAGGTGCTACCTGCCCTACGGCTCTGTGTGTGTGTGTGTGTGAGTGTGTGTGAGTGTGTTGTGAAATTATTTCTGATCAAACAACTTTAATCGTGTAATAAGTGTGCTTTTATTTTGAAATGAAAGAGAAACCACATGTTAATCGTTGATTATCAGATTAGTCGTCTGACATACATAAAATAATTAGGATCATTAATTAGTCTGTCGTCACCGTTCTCCTCCACTCTCTCAGCTCTTCACACTGATGTTCTTGTATGTCAGCAGCACAGAAGAAGAAGAGGAGTCCGTCTGTGTGTCCTCCCCCCTCGACGTCTGTCTCGCCCTCACTGACCTCAGGACCAGCAGTCAGCAGCTCCACGATGGACTGAAGCTGATTCACCAAACTGTGGCGAGGACTCGTCCTTCACTTCAACCAGCAGTGAAATGTAACTAAGTACAGATTATATAATAATATAATACCACTTTCAATTACTGCAAACTGCAACTTTACAAACTGAAACTTTCCTGCATAAATCAGATGAATATATGAAGTTTTGTTTTAAATGAAACTCCTGGACCGTTTCAGCTGAAACAGGTAAGTCAGTTAATTACCGTGCAGTGTGTCTCTACTCACTGAATATGGCATAAATTAAAGTAATATTAAGACCTGTTGTTGTTTTTATTTGTGCATGATCACCTTCAAACACAGACAGTTGTCTCACAGAGCAGACAAACTGAATACTGAGTCGACAAAAAAAGAACTACACTGTTAGATACTGCTAACTCCTACAAACTGGACCTTTAAAGTTCAGATGAAACAGGAAGTGGACTTCCTCAAATTTCCTGTAAAAACAGTCAGATAGGGAGGGACTTGTGACAGATATTGATTGGTGTTTACAGTAGCCAATAGCGAGTGTGTGTTACACTCCCACTGCTACTGTATGCATTGCAGCTAGCACTATGAGCTAGCATCAGCGTCTACCTTCCAGTGAACACGGCCGGACCGAACAGAAGCTCTGAACCAGGAGTGTCCAGTCTAACAGTGAATACAGCAACAGAACCTCTGAACCAGCAGTGTCCAGTCTAACAGTGAATACAGCAACAGAACCTCTGAACCAGCAGTGTCCAGTCTAACAGTGAATACAGCAACAGAACCTCTGAACCAGCAGTGTCCAGTCTAACAGTGAATACAGCAACAGAACCTCTGAACCAGCAGTGTCCAGTCTAACAGTGAATACAGCAACAGAACCTCTGAACCAGCAGTGTCCAGTCTAACAGTGAATACAGCAACAGAACCTCTGAACCAGCAGTGTCCAGTCTAACAGTGAATACAGCAACAGAACCTCTGAACCAGCAGTGTCCAGTCTAACAGTGAATACAGCAGCCCACCGAGGTGGTTTTCTTGCCGGGTTTGGCATCCCGGGCTGAGTCAGCTCGGTCATGGATGTAGCAGGAAGTTAAAATAAAGGTTTTGAAGCCTTTACTGTCCTGATGCAGAATTATCTTCAGGTATGTGTGTGTGTGTGTGTGTGTGTGTGTGTGTGTTCAGATAACCACTCTATCCCATCCCGTCCTTCAGCTTTGGAGCTTTGGAGGTTGAAGCTGAGAGCTGTAATTATACTGTCTAGCCCAGAACCACCTGTTGTGTGTGTGTGTGTGTGTGTGTGTGTGTGTGTGTGTGTGTGTGTGTGTGTGTGTGTAACACTACACCGCTGCATAGCGACACATTATTCAAGCCTCCTGTCTTCAGGTTAAACACAGCGATGCTCGTTTCACACACACACACCTGAAACTAGAGACCTGCAGGTAGTCATACACCTCTGCAGCGGTCGACACGTCATGCTGCGTACTTTTAACATATTTCGGAGACGCATCATCCTGAGCAGGAATGCTTCAACATTTTCCAAAGACTTGTAGCTGGCACGCTAAGCAGCCCCCTGATGGTTTGTTCCCCCCAAACAAGGTGTGGATTTTCAGCTTTTCACCGACTCGTGGGTTTTTACTCGCAGTACTCATGTGGGTAACGGATCTAAATGCTTCCTCCACTGCTGCCAAAATGTGTATGATGTGTATGTGTATGTGCCATTCATGACCTGACCCAGCAGCAAAGCAATCTGAATCTTTCTGATGGAAAACAAGTTTGTAATCTGGCAGCTGCGTGTCGTAGATTTGTGCCTCGTAAAGCAGATTTAATTGTCCAGCAGCAGACTGATGTGTTATCGATACATGAAGTGGATAGTTAGATTAACTGTATGAAGTGGTGTCAGGTAGGACGGAGCACCAGCTCGGCTCAGACTGACACAAACAGATGAGACGAGCTGCAGGGAAACACTAAGAACAATGAGAGAGCAAAACACACGGGGAGCTGCCCCGCCTAATGCCCTCCATGGTAATTATATTGGAGAGAGGCTGTGTGTGTGTGTGTGTGTGTGTGTGTGTGTGTGTGTGTGTGTGTGTGTGTGTGTCCTGCTATGTGAGGGAGGGTCAGCATTACAGAATAAAAGCTGGATTTAATGAGAAAGTAAGAATCGTCAGAGACTCTTAATTTACTGAAACACTCGTCCTGAGTGACGGGTGGTGATTGGGTGGTGGTTGGGTGGTGGTGGGTTGGTGCAGCTCTTCCCAAACAGGCTGAGAAGATACAGATAGATTTTCACTGATTTGTCTCACCTGTGAACTCAGGTCCAGCTCTCATTGGCTAATTTGGAACTCAGTGGTCCAATCGCCAGCAGGAACGCCTCAAATAAAAGGACTCCAGACGAGGACACTCTGTTTGATCCAGTCTGTGAGTGACTGTGAGGGCTGCTACATCATACGTCATCTCTGTCCGGGCCTCACTGGTTACTGAACAGAACTTTAGAACTTTATTCAAACTGGATCAGATTTTATTCACAATATATTTGCTGCTTTTCCCTCTGATGTCTGCTCAGCTTCAACTCTCTGTGATTTACACACTTTATGATGGACAGATAGCTTTAGCCTAACCACTTGATAAAGTAGCTAACCGCTAATTAGCTGCTGCTAACTGAATCTGCTGTTAGCATGCTAACAGAACCGGGCTCAGCAGCTGAACCGGACCGGGTTGGAGCACAGCCTCTGAGACCAACAGGGAATAACGTGACAGTACCGAGGTGATTTACAGACTTTATGATGGAAACATTGATAAGTAGTGAAGCGCTAACTGTGGTTAGCTCGGTCAGCCGTGTAGCTAACTGAACTGACTCAGCCCGGGATGCCAGGAGCCAAACCCGGCAAGAAAACCACCTTCTGGATCTGAGGTTGTGTTCGGTCCGGTGTTCAAAATAGTGCATGCATGTTGTACTTTATGTAACAGGTAAACATGCGATGTGGCCCAGATGAAGCCCAGAGATAATAATGTTGAAGAGCTCCACGATGGAGCCACACCAAGAAGTGAAGACTAACATCAGGATTAAAGGGTTCATGTCCCACTGGGGCCACTGTAGTTACTGTGTATGCACTCATGGGAATGGGAGGTGTTTGGATAAAAGCCTTAAATCAAATATTCGGGAGGAGTCACCTCTGGCTCGGCTCTGCTGTAACGTGATTAAGAATCAGGTTGATGAATCATCTGTCAGACAAAGTTAAAAAAGGCATTAGATACAGTGGCAGGAACACACACACACACACACACACACACACACACACACACACACGAAGGATGTCTTTATCCTCAAACTAATCAAGTGTGTGTGAAGAATTAAACTGAAAAGAAAGAAAGTGAACGACTCAGACGGAAACTAAGACAAAGAAACAAAAAGACAGCAGAGCAGCGATCATCAGCTTCTTTATGTGTTTCAGCTGATCGGCCATTTTTGTTTGTTCAGACCTTCAGTGTGGGGTCATCTGTCTGAGGAGGCAGAGGTCAAAGGTCAAACCAAAAGACAACTCCTCTGACCTGCTCAATGGATTCTGCTGCTGTCAGACAGATCGTGTCGTCTTTCCAGCCTGATCAGCATCGACCTCGAGCCCTCCCTCCAAGTCGACCTGATGGACCCATTAAACTCACCTAGATCGTCCGAACACCCTAAATGCTGTCACCCCGTAATGTGTCCTCTGCTCACTCCTTTCCTTGTTTCCTCATCAAGATTAAGCCTGCACATATGAACACCCTGAGACCTGCCGAGACCTGAACGTACGCATAAAATCATTAATCATAAGTTCATAGAAACGCAGCTTCAAACAGGAACCTGCCCGGAGACTAAAATATGAATCTTAAATCAACACTGAGTAACAGATTTTAATGTTGACGCTACTCTGACCTGTAATCAGGTGAATGGTGTTTTGGACCACCAAGAAGAAGAAGAGGAGGTTTACATGGCCGGCTGACAACGAGCAGAGCCAGTGTCGTCCCAGAACCGGAGCTGGGCAAGCGGGCTATATAACCGGGCTCAGCAGCCTCTATGGACATAATGGTAGAGGAGAAGAGAGTGAAGAGGACGTTGACGGAGGAAGCTAAGAAGAGAAAAGGAGAGAGTGAGCGAGCAAGAAGCCGCCAGACAAGAGTAAATCTGGGACTGACTTTTAGTGGTTGGTGAGAGCTTGGTGAAATAAAAGGCTGACAGACATGCAGTGTAAACATCACAGACTTTCAGCATAATACAAACAAATAAAAACCATTTTAATAACATCTTTCGGATCATGTCACGACGTTACCTGATGGTCTGGACATTAAGACTAAATGAGCTTTTATAGTTATTTTAAGTATCTTTCACATATTTCAAAGACATTGTGAATGTTGCCTTTCTTTAATTATTGCTGTGAATCGAAGGTTTGATGTTTATTCACAGACTGCTGGAGCACGAACACATTTTATAAAGCGGCGGTCTGATATCAGACAGAGCTCAGAAAAAGGTTTACTTGCTTCAGTTCTTGGGCGCCTGTTGGATCATGATTATGTTATTTGATCCAAAGACGCTGAACGACTGAGACGAGAGCTTCGTGTTGCTGTTTGACAAAACTTCAGACCAGAAAGTTTGAAAAAAACTTCTGATCTGATCTGAGCCCAGAGACCAGAGCCTCTTCTATGGAACCATTTTTTCACTTTCATTCCTCGTCTGAAACTCTTTGCAAACTCCAAACTGAGAATGTCGTCTGTCGCTGAGGCCTCGTGGGGGGTTTAACGGGTCTGATCGGGTCACAACACTCATTCAACAGGCAGACGACCGGGTCAGCTTTCAGTTCAGGTGACGAGAAAGAAAAACAAGCAGAGTTTCAGTTTTATTGAAGCTTCTTCAGCGTTTCTCTGCTGACACATGCAGCTCCTGAAAGAAACAAAGATTCACTGACGGGTCAGTCAATGCATTCCTCCTTCCCCCTGAGCTTCTGTCTTCCTTTCATTTCTTTTCTTCTTATGGGAGGCGGAGGGTGAGGAGGGGGTGAGGAGGGGGGTGAGGAGGGGGGGTTAGGAGGGAGGGTGAGGAGGGGGGTGAGGAGGGGGTGAGGAGGGGGTGAGGAGTAGGGTTAGGAGGAGGGTGAGGAGGGGGGTGAGGAGGGGGTGAGGAGGGGGGTGAGGAGTAGGGTGAGGAGGGGGTGAGGAGGGGGTGAGGAGGAGGGTGAGGAGGGGGGTGAGGGAGGGGGTGAGGAGGGGGTGAGGAGGGGGTGAGGAGTAGGGTGAGGAGAGGGTGAGGAGGGGGTGCTTGAGAAAACAAAAACCCTGGAAGAAGAAAGAGAGAATGGAGAAAGAGGAGAAGACAGAAAGAGAAGAAGAAGAAGAAGAAAGTGTCAGAGCAGAAGTTAAAGTGATTTTTTTTTTTTTTTTTGAGCGCCACAAGTGGACGCCGGCGTGACAGGAAGCTTTCATCATGAGGCGCGCTGTCGTTCAGGATGATTAATGGAGCGCTCAGGGACGAGCGGCGCGCTCTGAACGAGAAATATGACTACGATCACGCTAATTTGTTTAGCATCGAGCTACTTAGAGTGTGTGTGTGTGTGTGTGTGTGTGTGTGTGTGTGTGTGTGGGACCGCCTCATCCATCCAACAAAAAACCAAAAGACTCTGCAACATTTTTGATTGACACTCCGTCAATCGACGAAGGTCCACAAAGGCATGGGGGTGTGTGTGTGTGTGTGTGTGTGTGTGTGTGTGTGTGTGTGTGTGTGTGTGTGTGTGTGTGTGTGTGTGTGTGTGTGTGTGTGTGTGTGTGTGTGTGTGTGTGTGTGTGTGTGTGTGTGTGTGTGTGTGTGTGTGTGTGCCTGTGTGCTGTGTGTGCGTGTGTGTGTGTGCGTGTGTGTGTGTGTGTGTGTGGGACCGCCTCATCCCATCCAACAAAAAACCAAAAACCTCAACATTTTTGATTGACACCCGTCAAAGATGGGGTGTGTGTGTGTGTGTGTGTGTGTGTGTGTTGTGTGTGTGTGTGCGTGTGTGTGCCCCATGGCTGCCACTTCATTGCCAGTTGGGTTCCTGAAGCTGTCAATCATTCTAACAATGTGCAGCAGGGTGGCCGTCCTCCTACTGGTGTGTCTCACTGTCTTTCTCTCTCACACACACACACACACACACACACACACACACACACACACACACACACACACACACACACACACACACTCATGCTCAAACACACACACACAAAAAGCTGCAGCGTCTCTTCCTGTTGTATTGTTGAATCCTGGTAATTATCTGAAAATGACACCAGCTTTACTCACACCTGTGTGTGTGTGTGTGTGTGTGTGTGTGTGTGTGTGTGTGTGTGTGTGTGCAGACTGAAGGTGTTCGTCCACAGAGAAACACACTTCATTTCTCTGGCGGGTCGAGAACCTCAGCACTGAACATCTCACACACGCTCAGGTGGAGTTATCACCTGTGACCATGTGATGTGACGTCATCACACAGCCTGTTAGCCTGATAGCAGGTCAGCTCGTCTCTCCGCCTGCAGCCTCGTTACCTGATGGTTGGTGCTTTGTTTATTCGTCCATCAGAGGCTGATTGTTATTCAGACATGAGTGTGTGTTTCTTTGCAGACAGGTGAGTTACTGTGGCTGTTAGCTGAAGTTAAGAGGCTCACATGTGACGTGTTTTCACATGTTGTATCACCCACCACGTCATTAACTCTCTGCTTCATACTGCGTCGTACGTCAGCCTTTATTTAGTGTTTCATCTGAGTCAACAGATCAATGAAAGACTACTTACTATGACACAAAGTCTCAGTCCTGGTTCACAGAGCATATTTGATATTCTTCTTTGTATTTGCAGATGAAGACGACAGCAGAAGAAACATTTCTGGGTAAACGATGTAAAACAATGCGAAAAAATGTACTGACGGTGTTACGACCCCGCTCACTTAAAACAGATGATGTTTGTTGAAATAAAGTTATTTATTGTCAGCTTGAGATTAATACTATAAAAAAAGAGTGAAGCAGATTCTTCAAAATAAGAGTCTGAACTTCCTGAAAGAAACCAAAAACCTCCCTGTGTGAACTTTGAAACATTTTACAGTTTTTCTCCGTCGTTTGGCTCATTTCTCGAAACAGAAATTATATTCTCAAAACTCTAAGATCATTTGGCAAAACAGTCTCACAGTTCAGCACAACACCATAGCACACTTGCAAAAGCTCATATCTCTCCCAAAACAGTTCACTCGTGTCAAAACTAAATTTCTTTCTCATATAGTCAGTGCCTCCAAAATGCATCGTCCCTTTGGCATCAAAATGTTTAGATGTTTTGTCACTGTGGCAGAGGACCATTGAAATATCCCTCATGTCCACCTCTCAGTCTTAGCCCAGTCCTTCATTCACAGAGGTTACTGTACTAGTTTCTTTGTCTAGCTAACAGAATACAACTGAAACTGTGTATAAAACTGAAAAAATACAAATAAAATCAGGATTTTAGGGTGAGAGTAGCCTCTAAGGTTTGAATCACACATTGCACTCACACTGCCAAGGAAAGGTGGCCATTTTTATTCACACACATAAAGTGACCTCCATATCAGAGTAAAAAGAAAATGTATAAAGCATAACATACTGTTATAGAAACAATACAATTATATGTAGCCTACAGTGCTGTAAGTAAATACAGTATATGGTATTCATGGTATTATGTTGACTAATTTTGACAATTGAACAGACTATTTTGCATGTGATGACTTATAGAATGAAATGATGCTGACATGTTTTGGAGAGAACAACCATTAGACTGAGAATCAACAATCAGTTTAGATCAACAGGATCTATTCACTTGGAAACTGTGCTAACTGTAGGCTAACTGTGCTAACTGTAGGCTAACTGTGCTAACTGTGCTAACTGTAGGCTAACTGTGCTAACTGTGCTAACTGTAGGCTAACTGTGCTAACTGTAGGCTAACTGTGCTAACTGTAGGCTAACTGTGCTAACTGTGCTAACTGTAGGCTAACTGTAGGCTAACTGTAGGCTAACTGTGCTAACTGTAGGCTAACTGTAGGCTAACTGTAGGCTAACTGTAGGCTAACTGTGCTAACTGTAGGCTAACTGTAGGCTAACTGTAGGCTAACTGTGCTAACTGTAGGCTAACTGTAGGCTAACTGTACTTAATCATTTGCAATGTGATGAAATCAATGAGAAATACAATTCTGTTGTGAACAGTTGCCAAGTGGTTTGGAGGTTTGTCCATGTTGTTCTGAGAAATGAGCCAAACCAACGGAGAAAAACGGTAATTAGACCTGGTCAGTGAGTTAATTTAGAGTTTATTTAATAATTAACAGACACAGTTTGAAATACATGAACTCTGATTAAACTGGACGGACGGACGGACAGACGGACGGACGGACGGACGGACGGACGGACGGACGGACAGACAGACGGACAGACCTTTGAAGGTGAGTCGTGGATCACAGTTTGATGCAGTGTTGTGACAAGTGGTGATTAGCCGCGTTTGTGTGTTTAAGCTCCGCCCACAGTCTGTCTCTAAAAAATACATCCACCCTTTTTTTTTCCATTCAGTGTTTGTTGATGAGATTAAATGTTTGTGCAACGAGGAGGTGAATCCAGGTAAAACACACTGTCTCACTGACAAAGACTGTCTGACAAAGACTGTCTGACAAAGACTCTCCTGTTTGTTTCCAGTTTATTGTGAAAAATGATTAAACGCAGGTTCAAAAACATTTTCAGTCACTTTCGCAGATAAAATTCAGTTTTCTCTGCGTTCCAACAGTTTTTCAGGTTTCTCGCTCTTCAGCTCTGGTTTGGTTTGCAGGTGCTTCAGGTGTGATCGGCTGTTTTTCAGCCTTGAGGTGAAAATAACGACACTCCTACCTGAACAATGTTTACACAGGAAATAAATCAAGTCTAATGTGATTTTAAAAGAGTTGGTGAATCACTGAAGACGTACGCCGAGAAGTGAAAACAGAGTGTGTTTTTACAGTGCGCTCCCCAGCAGCGCTTTGGCGGTGGAGGTGTTTTCGCTCTGAGCGGATCTGAGCACTGAACCGAAGCAAAGCAGAGTAATTGTCTCTTTCCTCCTTAACAGGATTAGAGCGCAGCGGTGTGGCAGGTTCAGGCCTCCAGTCGACCGGACGGCTGGACAACCGCTAACGTTAGCCTGGGTCAGTGAACTCATCACAGAGGTCTGCAGGTCGTTACTGTATGTTTCACTGTATGTATGAGGAGGACGACAACAGCTTGACAACTAGTCCAAGAACACTCCGAAGACAGTTGGAGAACAGTCCAACAACAGTCGGAAAAGAGTCCATAAACAGTCTGACTTATGAAGCAGGTTGAGATATTCGAGTGGTGAAATTAAAAGATTACAAAATACTTGTAATGTTGAGTGAATTGAGCACCTCAGGATTTGTGTTATCTAACAGGAGGAGCTGTTGGGTAACAGTTGGATAACACAGACGTCAAAATAATAAAGTCAGTAGAAAACAGTCATTCACTGACCTGAGAGCTGCTCATTTAAATAAAGTTCACAGAGTCAGTTCAAGTTCATCAACTAACACAAAAAGCATGCAGGCGTTCTTAAAGAGTGACTTCAACCTGAACCGTTCTCCTGGTCTCTGTGTCAAAGTGACTAATGGAGATGAAAGTTTTGATTTGGTCCAGGATGGAGGAAGCGCGCTGCAGCCTGCAGCCACGAAACTGAAGTTCAAACACATTCAAATGAAGTTCCACTATCTCTCCACCTGTCTAAACCAACATGCTCCTAAATATAGCATCTGAAGGTCAGCCTTAATTCATACAACATGTGTCTGTTTCATCATCTACACCAGCTTCAGTCCACAGTCACTAACGAGCCAAGATGATGATTCAGAGCTGTTTAAACTGCTATCTAAGCATGGCAAGGATACAGCAGAGCTAATGTGGAGTGACAGACTGAATGGAAGCTGTACATTTACCACAAACATGATCTACAAGCTTACAAGGTTGTGGAGCAGAGTTCATGTTTCTACTACTGTCCACCGCCCACTGATGAGCTGGGGGTGAAGTGGTTCAGGGTCCTCGGGTACATCGTAGAGTTTTAAAAGCTTCGAGGTTCTAGAGGACAGGAAGATAACGTATTTTACAACTGTATAAAATCGGACCAGAATCAACAAATGTAGTAATAAAGTGAAGTGTACAGCCGAGATGGAAGGTGGTCATGGTTCTATACCAGAAAACATGGACTGCTTTCTCCAGGTTTGGATTGAGTTGTTGCCCCAAAGCGAAGAAGTTCAAATATCTCTCGGTCTTGGTCATGAGTGACCAGCGGGTTGGTGCAGCATTGACAGTATTGCAGACGTTGCAATCAGGCCATTTTACAGTCCATCTACGCTCCAACCCTCACCGACGGTCATGAGCTTTAGGTAGTGACCGACAGAACGAGACTGCGGATACAAGCAGACACAGTGAGCTTCCTCCACCGGTCGTCAGACACCTAATCAAAGCAGCCTTCATTTTCACGTCCATTGTCAGGGCCATCGGGTCGCACAGAAACAGCATGTGGTCCGGCACTTTCTGCTCTGATTTTTTGTTGCTGTATAATAATTACCAGATCATGAACAATTACATAAACCCTTCCTCCCCAACGGAGGTTAACAGGAAGGATTCCTGTGGGTTCCCTGTGGCGGCGTCAACACTGGTGGTCCATTTATACTTCACATACATTAAGTCCATCAGTGGGAGTGATGGTTCATGTAACCTCCTGTATATTCAAACCTGTCTCTCTCTGTCTGTCTCTCTGCCCACGGCCTTTTGAACCTGATATGATAATAACAGCACGGCGCTGTAACCGCTCTGATTAGACAAACTGAAGATTAATGTGAGGTGA
>OX336894.1:1325037-1487537 GCA_946959425.1 Argyrosomus regius
TCCTCACAGATAAACAGACAGGTGAGTGTATTAAAAGTGTGTGTGTTTGTGTGTGTGTGTGTGAGTTCTTCTATGTTTGTGAGGTCCAGATTTCAGCTCACTGTGGTGTTTTAAAGTCAAACTCTGTCTTTGTGAGGACATTTACTGTCAAACTTTCTCACTTTGAAGGTCCTCACAAATATATAAACACACATGCTGTGTGTGTGTGTGTGTGTGTGTGTGTGTGTGTGTGTGTGAGTGTGTGTGCGTGTGTGTGAGAGAGCCTCGGGCGTCATTGATCTGTGTTTTCAGCTCATCAAGCTGAACGAGGCCACAGTTGGCATGTCAGCTAACACAGCTAACGTGCTAACAGACGACAGCACACTGTGACATCATCACGCTGTGACATCAATAACACAACGAACAACATGTTTATATTTAACTTCATTAACTTGATGAGCTACAGCACATTATTGTTTTTATGTTTCAGGCAGTCTTCCAGGCAGTCTTCCAGGCAGTCTTCCAGGCATTTCAAGGTGGTGTGATGTCAGAGGTGTGATGTCATCACTGTGAGAGGTGTGATGTCATCAGTGTTTGTACCTGAAGTGTGAGCTGCTCCACTCGTCATCCACAGAAACACACCTGAAACACACACACAAAGATCATCATGAATTGACACACACACACACACACACGTCATGCAGCTCACACTTTAATCTGTTGCCGTGGTTACAGTGAGGTCATGGGCTAAGGATAATAAACCTGCAGCCTCCACCTGTGGGTGAAACCAGAGAAGAAGACGTGGGGAGGACAAGACGACAATATGCTAATGTTAGCATGTCAGTGTTAGCATACTAATGTTAGCATGTTAGCATCGACACATTGTTGTTTGGGTCAGGCAGTGTGCTCTATGCCCCTCTGTACCGTTTTACAGGCTCATGAGCTCAGTTACTGATCTGTCAGAGTTTACATTACAGGATCATCTTCACAACATTAATATTCATGAGATCATAAACATGCAGCACAAACTGATGTCTGAACATTAAAGTGAGTTTGAGCATGAGTCAGCAACTTTTATCACTAATGTCACAAAGAAACGACGTCATCACAAGTTTAACAACATGACAAAGAAACTTTACAAGAGCCACACAGAGTGTTAGTGTGTGTGTGTATGTGTGTCCTCACCTTATACATCAGCACTGAAACCTCTTCATCATCCTCGTCTTCTTCTGTTGCGTCCGTCCGTCTGTCCTCGCTCTCTTAGTCTTCGTCCTCGTCTTCCTCCTCTGGACACGTGAGCCTCTGACAGCCTGAAACACAAGACGGCCGGGTGGAAAAACACCAGTCAGTACCTGCTGTCAGCCCACCTGCAAGACAACACAGAGGGCACGAGAGATAGGGCTAGACCACAGGCTAACCACAAGCTAACAGCTGAAAGATAATAAATATGTAGCATAAAATTGCTCAAATAAACTAAATGTAAACAGATTGAACAAACGTTTTGACTCATTTGACTTTTAGAAATAATTAATGACTTGATTAATTAATGTAGATTTTATTATTCAGGTGTAATGACCCTTTGAAAATTACTATTTTCCTTCAGCTTCTGCCTGCTCAGTTTCAGGTGACAGCAGGCGGTCTGCCAGGTGAAGTCATTAGCCTAATTAGAGCACAGCTACTCGTTAGGAGACTTCCTAGTGCAAGATATGTACAGAAAGATGATGTATTTATGTCCTTTTCAGAAATATCAACCAAATATAACATCCCAAAAACACATTTCTTTAAATACCTTCAAATTAGGAATTTTATATCGTCATCTCAAAACTACTCATTGGACATACCTACATACCTATTACTTCTTCATTAGAGACAGCAATTATAGGACATTGTTATGATAAAGGTTTAATTTAATCCCTGTACAATTTATTCATATCCGGGTCTGATGAATCTTCAAAACATAAGGTGAGACTGTGGATGGAAGATATAGGTGATGAAATATCACTACAAGACTGGAAAGAGGCATGCATGAAAGCTCAGAAAAAAACAATTAACAGCAATCTGAAACTTATGCAGTATAAATGGCTGATGCGTACATACATAACCCCAGTCAAATTGCACAAGTTTAATAATAACATCCCTGATACATGTATTAAGTGCAATGAAGCAAGAGGAACGATGTACCACTGCATATGGGAATGTGTGAAAGTGAAATCCTTCTGGTAAGATATTAATATGATTGATCAAATATTAGCTAAGAAGTTACCACTGGACCCCAAGCTTTTCCTTCTGGGTATTTTTTATTTATAACCTTTATTTAACCAGATAAAAACCCATTGA
The DNA here is from genome assembly GCA_946959425.1 of Argyrosomus regius. Classification (NCBI taxonomy): domain Eukaryota; kingdom Metazoa; phylum Chordata; class Actinopteri; family Sciaenidae; genus Argyrosomus; species Argyrosomus regius. Next base: position 1,327,354 of record OX336894.1, read on the forward strand.
GATCAAGACCTCTTTCACAAGGGTGACCTGGCCAAGAAAGGCAGCAGCACACGTCATGACAATCAAGACAGACAGACAACAACAAACAAGCAGCAAAAAAAACACAAAAACCCCCCCCAAAAAAACATGAAAACATTAAAAATAATGCGAGTGAATAAGCAAATACTAAAGTGCAAGTAGATAGGCAAATAAAGTGCAGAAGATATAGATACAGTAACAAATTAAGAACATAGGCACTGTTCAAAAGTTTTCCATTGACGTTTTCTTAAAATAGAGCGGAATGCTTCCAATGAAACAAGTTCTGATATTCTCAGTTCAGATTGGAGAGCATTCCAAGCAGAGGGGGCAGCAAAACTGAATGCTTTTTTACCCGATTCAGTCCGAGCTCGAGGAACAGTATATATCCAACTATCCCACACTTACAAAGTAAAGAATCTAGATTTGTAGATATGTGTATATTACAAGCTAAACATATCATTTCCCTTAATTGGAAAAATGTTGATGGACCAAGAATTGGAAGATGGATTAAAGAGATGGCATCAAACATGACAATGGAAAAGATAACATACATTATTAGACGGAAACGTCTTTTTGATGACATCTGGAGACCTTTTATAAGTTTTTTAAGACATAATGCTAATGTTGGTAACTTGCTTCAGCAGGAGGAGGCTCTGAAGGAGTAGAATGTCCATGTCGTGTGATATAATGTCCTGAGAAACGGCCTTGAAATTCATCAGTGTTATAACTGTGTTTTCAGTATTTGTCTATATAATTCCACGCGGGCATGGCCATACTGTATACCATATCCAGTGTCTTGTTATCAATATTACTTTTTTATTTATTTATTTTATTTAGTTATATATATATATAGTTATATTATATATATATATATATATATATAAGTTTGCTTTGTTGCGTAATGTCTTGTTTGATTTACTGTAATTTGCAAACAAAAAACTAATAAACACATGCATAAAAAAAAAGACGACTAACAGGTTATGATTTATTTTGAGAAAAAGTTGATGCCAAGGGAACACATTATTATTATTATTATTATTATTATTATTATTATATGTTTTATATGTTATGGTTTATGTTATGTTTTATATGTTGTTGTTGTTTTTCAAAACTTTGAGTTTTTGGTCATTTTATCATATTATTTGTCATAAAATCCCTTCCCTCCCTCTCATAACCAACAGTCCTCTCGGAGGAAAATAAATAATTGAGTCAATAAGATTATTGGGGGCGGCTGTGGCTCGGAGGTAGAGTGGGTCGTCCACTAATCAGAAGATCGGCGGTTCGATCCCCTCCAGTGTGAATGTCGAAGTGTCCTTGGGCAAGATACTGAACCCCAAATTGCTCCTGCACAAACTGATGAGCAGTTGGCACCTTGCATGGCAGCTAAAGCCATCAGTGTATGAATGTGTGTGAATGTGTGTGAACCATAGTACTCTCGCTATGGTACAAGATTCAAGCCAGTCTGCAGGGGTATTGGGGGGGTGAATGAGATATGTAGTGTAAAGCGCTTTGAGTGGTCGGAAGACTAGAAAGGTGGTATATAAGTACAGTCCATTTACCATTAATTGGTAACAGTGCCAGTGCTTATCTGTTCCCAGGCATTTGTATATCCATGTTGTTATACATATGTAAAATAAGGAAAGGCACCCATATCTTATAAAAATCCTCAACTTTCCCTCTTACTATGTAGGTCAATTTTTCTAGTGCCAGACTGCAAGACATCTCTGTCCACTGTCTAGAATCAGGTTTCTGAGTATCCTTCCAGGTCAAAGCAATTACACATTTGGCTTGCAACAAACAGAAATTGATTAGTTTGCGTTTCTTCGTATTTACTGGAAAATCTTCAATCTTTGCCAATTTCTTCAGTGAACTTAATACATGTATCAGGGATCTCAGGATTAAAATGATGTAGTTTAACCGGAGTAATATAACTCCTGAGCAACCACTTATATTGTAATAATTTAAATCTGGTATTTATAGTTTGGGTTTGAGCATGAAGACATGCCTTCTCCCAGTCATCTACAGAGATGTTTGCCTGAAGATCATTCTTCCATGCAGCTAAATACGAAAATTGAGTTCTCTTTGGAGCCTGCTAATAGTATATCATAAAACTTTGATAACTGTCCTCTGTCATATAAATGGTTTACTGTGAATTTTTCGAGAGTGGACAGTGTAGGTTCTAAGGTAGTTTTAATTTGGGAATATATAAAGCTTCTAATTTGCAAGTACTTAAAAAAGTGCTTTCTGGGAAGGTCATGTTTATCTATTAATTGTTGGAATGACATTAGAGTCCCTTCATTATACAAGTCTTTTATTTTGCTTAGTCCTTTTTCTATCCAATGTTTGAATCCCATATTGCACCTGCTCTGAAGTTTTCATTTCCCCAAATAGGTGTGAAAAATATTTTCAATGTCAGGGGTTATTTTAATTCCTAAGTAAGTAAATCCTTCTGGGGCAGTAGCAAACTGTGCATGGCTCGGGGGAGACTCCCTTTCTTCTCTATTCAGTAATAATAAGGCACTTTTGGTGTTGCTGACTTTATAGCCAGAGAACTGACCAAATTCCTTCAGAAGCTGGCAAAGCGCATTAACTGAGGTTCCCAGATTTGTTAAAAACACAACAATATCGTCTGCGAATAGAGACAAACGATGCTGTCTTACCTATAGTCATACCTGTGATTTCAGCTGATTGACGGACAGACATGGCCAAGGGTTCGATGGCAAATAAGAACAATAGAGGGGACATGGGACAGCCTTGTCGTGTAGATCTATAAAGATTAAAGGGCTATTCGTTTTAATTTCTGCTAATGGTTCAGTGTACAATAATTGAATCCATTTAAGACATGTTTCCCCTAAACCAAATCTTCTAAGTATATTAAAAAGGTACTTCCATTCAATCCTGTCAAACGCCTTTTCAGCATCCAGTGACAGGACTGCATGGTCCCTGGCATTTTTTTTTTTCATATAAAATATTTGTGTTATGAATTGCCTGTCCGCCCTGTACAAACCCATTTTGATCATTAGCAATCAGGTTGGGAATGATTCTTATATATTTCTATTGGTATGCCATCAGGCCCGGAAGCCTTTCCACTGTTCATATTCTTTAACGCATCCGATAGTTTTAGAACTTAAATTTTTGTCAGGATTTGTCTTGGCCTCCTAAGTTAGTGTTGGGAATCGAAGTTGGTCTAAAAATTCATTCTCTTTTTGTGAGCTACCTGGATATTCAGATTTATATAGATCTTCATAATATTTTTTAAAGGCAGTATTTATTTCAATTGGATCTACTAGTTCTTTCCCATCCTCTTAATGTAATGGAATTAACTGGCTCTATCTGTTTGTATCTTCTTAAGTCTCCATGCTAACAACTTTCCAGCTTTTTCACCCTGATCATAATATGACTGTTTTAACCACAACAAATTTGAAGCTATTTTATTGGTAGTTAATTCATTGTACTGGGCTTTCAATTAGAGAAGTTCCTGCTGTTTTTGTGGAGCATCACTGTCATAGAGCTCCTGTTCTAGATCCCTTACTTTTTGTTCCAGGGTGTTTAACTGTGCATAATGTACCTTGGATTTGTATTTTGTATAGCTTATTATCTCACCCCTTAAATATGCCTTAAAATAACCACCTATTATGTATTGGCCAGGGTAGGATGATAGAGAAAGAAAGAGGTTTTGGTAAAAGGAGGGGTTGAGTTGGTGGGAACGTCTCTTCCTGCTGACGTACTACAGTAAGCGTATTCTGTCACTTCCGGTTATCGGTGTTACTGCCACGGTGCTCTCTGCTCTGCTCACCTAAACAGATTGTCGTATATTTTTCACATCAGCGATTATCTACATATCTCTACACTATCCTTAGACTTGTTCTGTTTGTGCACGAACAGGTCTCTTAACTTTAGTAACCACAATCCGATAGTTTTGCCAGTTTCTGTTAGTCACACTAACTAGCCTAGCTATAGCAATGGCTTCTCTCTGCTCTCCTCCTCTCTCCTCCTCGGTGTGCCACATGTTTAGCTACTCCTCGTCCTCCTTTAGCGATAACGGTACTTGTAATAAATGTAGTTTATTTGTAGCTTTGGAGGCGAGGCTCAGTGAGTTAGAGGCACGGTACCGCACCACCGAACAGTCAGTAGCTGCTATAGTTAGCAAGTCCCCTGTAGCCGGTGCGGTACCACCAAACGTAGCTTCAGCTAGCCGTCCCCCGGCAGCCCCCGAGCAGCCGGGACGCTGGGTGACTGCCCGAAAGAGGCATAGCCCCAAACTGAAGCCCGGTACACCACCAACCGCTCGACGTTTCTAACAGATTTTCCCCACTCAGCGACTTCTGTCAGAGTGTAAATAAACCGACTCATTGTCTGAACCACACTCTTGATCTTGGTCTCTCATATGGCATTTTTTAATAACCTTTGAGTTCATATTACTGGACTATAAGCCTTTTTGCAGAAACTCCTACAGCAGATGTTTATCTGATAGTGCTGTAGCCAAATTTAAGGAAGTGATTCCTTCAGTATTGAATTCAATGCCATGTCTCAATGTAGCAGAGGACTTGTCTGCTTCCTTTAGCCCCTCACAAATCGATCATCTTGTTGATAGTACTACAGGCTCATTACGAACAACTCTAGACTCTATTGCACCTCTGAAAAAGAAGATAATTAAACAAAGGAGGTTAGCACCATGGTATAGCCAGCAGACTCGTAACTTAAAGCAAGAGGCACGTAAATCTGAACACAAATGGCGTGCCACTAAACTGGAAGAATCTCGCTTAGTCTGGCAAGATAATCTTAAAACATACAGGAAGGCTCTCCGTAATGCCAGAACAGCCTACTACTCTTCATTAATAGAGGAAAATAAGAACAACCCCAGGTTTCTCTTCAGCACTGTAGCCAGGCTAACAGAGAGCCACAGCTCTACTGAGCCATCTATTCCTTTAGGTCTAAGTAGCAATGACTTCATGAGCTTCTTTAATGATAAAATTATAACTATTAGAGACAAAATTCATCACATCTTGCCCTCAACAGGCACTGATCTGCATTCTGATACAGCAAGTTTGGAAACAGCTGTAAAACCTGATATATATTTAGACTGTTTTTCTCCCATCGACCTTCATCAAATAACTTCAATAATTTCTTCATCTAAGCCGTCAACCTGTGGACCCCATCCCAACCAGGCTGGTCAAGGATGTTTTACCTCTAGTTAGCCCTTCTTTATTGGATATGATTAATCTGTCTTTATTATCAGGACATGTACCACAGTCCTTTAAAGTAGCTGTAATTAAACCTCTTCTTAAAAAGCCCACTCTAGATCCAGAGGTTTTAGCCAATTACAGACCGATATCAAACCTTCCCTTTCTCTCTAAGATACTTGAGAAAGCTGTAGCCAATCAGCTGTGTGACTTTCTCCATAAGAACAGTTTATTTGAGGATTTTCAGTCAGGATTTAGAGTGCATCATAGCACAGAGACCGCACTAGTCAAAGTTACAAACGACCTCCTAATGGCATCAGACAAAGGACTCATCTCTGTACTTGTCCTGTTAGATCTTAGTGCCACATTTGACACCATTGACCATCAAATTCTTTTACAGAGACTGGAACATCAAATTGGCATCAAAGGAACCACCCTAAGCTGGTTTAAGTCGTATTTCTTAGATCGATCTCAGTTTGTTCACATCAATGATGAATCCTCCATGCATACCAAAGTTTGTCACGGAGTTCCACAAGGTTCTGTACTAGGACCACTTCTGTTCAGTTTATAGATGCTTCCTCTAGGGAACATTATCAGGAATCACTCCATTAATTTTAATTGCTATGCTGACGACACCCAATTATATTTATCGACCAAGCCTGATGAAACCAGTTAACTAAACTCCAAGCATGCCTTAAAGATATAAAAAGTTGGATGACCTTCAATTTTCTGATGTTAAATTCAGACAAAACTGAAGTTCTTGTAATTGGACCCAAAAACATCAGAAACTCTCTCTCTAGAGACTTAGTTACCTTAGATGGGATCACCCTGGCCTCCAGCTCCACCGTAAAGAATCTTGGAGTTGTTTTTGATCAGGATTTGTCCTTTAATGTCACATAAAACAAATTTCCAGGACTGCATTCTTCCATTTACGTAACATCGCCAAAATCAGATGCATTGTATCTCAAGCAGATGCAGAAAAACTAGTCCACGCATTTGTTACTTCTAGGCTGGACTATTGTAACTCATTGTTTTCAGGCTGCTCCAATAAGTCTCTGAGGACTTTGCAGCTAATTCAGAATGCTGCTGCACGTGTTCTGACAGGAACCAAGATCAGAGATCACATCTCTCCCATTTTGACTTCCTTGCACTGGCTACCTGTTAAATCTAGAATAGAATTTAAAATTCTTCTCCTTACATACAAAGCTCTTCATGGTCAGGCACCATCATATCTAAAAGAGCTCATAGTACCTTACTACCCCTCTAGAACACTGCGCTCTCAGAATGCTGCGTTCCTTGTAGTTCCTATAGTTTCCAAAAGTAGATTGGGAGCCAGAGCTTTCAGCTATCAAGCTCCTCTTCTGTGGAACAAACTACCAATCTGGGTTCTGGAGGCAGACACGGTCAACACTTTTAAGAGTAGACTTAAGACTTTCCTTTTTGATAGAGCTTATAGTTAGTGCTGGCTCAGGTCATCCCTTAGTTATGCTGCTATAGGACTAGACTGCCTCTCTATCTCTATCACAGGTTTTACTGCTACTGTAATCATTTTATCATTCATTGTAATTGTACAATATGTTTGTGATTTGTTCACGTGACATCTATTGCACGTCTGTCCATCCTGGGAGAGGGATCCCTCCTCTGTGGCTCTTCCTGAGGTTTCTTCCACTTTTTTCCCTGTTAAAAGGGTTTTTTGTGGGCGAGTTTTTCCTCACTCGAACCGAGGGTCTAAGGACAGAGGGTGTCACTCCCTGTACATATTGTGAAGCCCTCCGAGGCAAAATATATTTTGCGACTTTGGGCTATACAAATAAAATTTGATTGATTGATTGATATGTTGTTTTATATTTTATGTTTTATATGTTATGTTTATTATTTGATAAAATCTCATCAGTTGTTCGTCTGAAGCTCACAGCATCAGTTTTAAAGACAGACTGACAACGACCAATCAGACGACAGGAACGTCACCACACTGACCCCAGCATCCCTACCCATAATCCTCTCTGAGCTGAGATAAACGCCGTGCAGGGTAATCCCCCCCCCCCCACACACACACAATGTTTCTGTTGTTCAGTTTCATTGCTGTTGAACACACTGTCTGTTGTATGTTTCCCGCTCTGCTCGTCGTGTAAGAATGTTTCTGTAAGTGTATTATTAAAGTGTTGTTTGAACGACCTCAGTGTTTATATTGTGGTGGGCGGAGCCTGCAACAGGTCAGTGATGTCATCATCTTCATCAGACTGAGTCCTTTCTGTGGCAACTATTGTGAGCAACTACCGAGCGCAGACTTTACGGACAGATCGCAGACTTTACGTGCAGAGCGCGGACTTTACGTGCAGAGCGCGGACTTTACGTGTGACTTTACGTGCAGAGTGCGGACTTTACGTGTGACTTTACGTGCAGAGCATGGAGTGTACGTGTGACTTTACGTGCAGAGTGCGGACTTTACGTGCAGAGTGCGAACTTTACGTACAGAGTGCAGACTTTATGTACAGAGCGCAGACTTTACGTGCAGAGCATGGAGTGTACGTGTGACTTTACGTACAGAACGCAGACTTTACGTGCAGAGTGCGAACTTTACGTACAGAGTGCAGACTTTATGTACAGAGCGCAGACTTTACGTGCGACTTTACATGCAGAGTGCGGACTTTACGTGCAGAGCGCGGACTTTACGTGCGACTTTATGTGCAGAGTGCAGACCTTACGGGCAGAGCACGGAGTTTACGTACAAAGCACGGACTTTACGTGCAGAACAGATCACATGATGAAGGTGAATTCACCTGAGACTGAAACTCACACCTGAGCAGGTGAACTCAGCAGGACTCCTTTATTAACCCTCCAAACACACGTCAGAGCTCGGACCAGCAGAGAACGGACCAGCACAGGACAGACCAGCAGATTCTGGACCAGAAGAACCTGTCCAGTCCACATCAAACAGCTGATGAAGAACATCAGCTGACTTCCTGTCAGTGTTTACTGACAGGATGTAGAAAACACAGACTCAGTCAGTTTCCTAGCAACAGTGCAGTCTGTGCAGAGGGGTTGGTGTTATGAATGAATCGATGAACCAGATTATTATGAGCACATCTCAAACTCGGTTTCAAGGGTCAGACTGAGAACTGGCTCAGGTTCTAACCCAAACCAGAACTCAGTGTGAGACCCTCTTCTTCTGTGGTGCCTCAGAGCTCCACACACTGAACCAAACCTTCAGGATCTGGACTGAGTTGAGCCCTTGTGGACTCCAATCAGGCTGTGATGTGTTCAGACTGTAAACAGTCCGATTCACACCTTCAGGTCTGATTCACACCTCCAGGTTATTATTATGTACTTTGAAGTCCATAATAATAAAGTTCAGGAGTCCTGATACTGGGCCGAGTCCTGGGACACCTAATGGGGTCCTTTAATGATGGACCAGAATATTTCAGAACCATGACCCGGCATTAAACTGTTTTAAAGGTATCACATGATTCTCCCATCACTGAACTACACCTCCCAGAATGCACCGTATGAACACCGCGGTGTTCAGAGAATCCGACTGCTCTTACACTGTTATGTTACTTACAATGTTATTGACGTGATCTGTGGTAAAACTACAAAGTCCAGAAGATGGACTACAAAACGCTCATCTGAGATACTTCCTAGATACTCCCCGTGCGCTCTGACCGTGTTGTTTCATGCAGGAAATATAAACGTGGACAACCCGGTGAAAAATGTGACTTCATCATCAACGTCAGAGTTCAAATAATAAATGAATATTGTCCACCTGTCACAGAAGTCAGATGAAGTGTTTGTTAGCTGGTATGGTCGCTCACCCTCCTGTCCACTCATATAGAAACATATTAGCAAGTTATGGCAAAGATATATGATTAATCAGCAACGGTAACTTCATGATGATCTGCAGGACGCTGGATGTCACAGTTACAAACAGTTTGTACTCTGTGTGTGAACGCAGCTCCACAGTCAACAACAGAACACACTTCATGATCAAAGTTTGACATCACGTCAACACGTATGTTCATATTCACACGCTCTCTGCTGCAGGCTGCGTCACAATGTTTAAACACACTGATGTTTTCTGGTTGTGAATGACTGAACGGTGTGCTGATTTTTATGTCGCTGTCGCAAGGAATTGTGGGGCGGCATTACCTCCTTTCCTTTCCTAAGGGATGGTCCGGTGTATCCTATGCTAAAGGAGATAATAAAGGAAGCATTGCAGCTCCTTTCCTTAACAGTTAGAAGATTCGAACAGCTCTTATTAAGGACGGCTACGTTTATACTTCCGGGTCATTTCACTCAGTGAGGAAGGTTCCTGAGCAAATTTGACTATTCGACCGCACCCTGTGTCCAGTTTACCCAGAATCCTCTGTGACGGTCTGAACTGGTCCACAACAGGGACAGGTGAAATCAGCACGTCCATTAAAACAGGTGGGGTGGAGGTGGGGGGGTATTTAGTCCGTTCTATAATGGAGCTCTGTGATTGGCTGCAGGTGGATAAAGTGGACCAGGTGAGTTGCAGTAGCGGACGCGCACGCGCCCTAGATGATTCAGTCCTGACTCTGCAGCCCTCAGTTCGGGGGGGGGGGTAAAGACACGACAAACACAGCGGGAGTCGGTCCGCCCGAACCGGGCCTGAATACGCGCCGACACCGCCCTCAAGCAGCCCGTTACACCGACACAAACCTGCTCAGACCGGCTGCGGGTCTGACCGTGGCCCAGTTCACCGACAATAAGCTGCACCCAACTATCACACACCGATTCACCGAGCCGTCCACCGACACACACCGAACCAGAACTACAGCTAACCCGGATCAGGGCTCACCTGTGAGGCCGCTTAGCGCGGCTCGGTCCGGGTTTCTCCCACAAACAAGTCCCGGAGAGCGGAGAGAAGAGGAAACTTTAGCCGGAGCTCCGTTCTGCTCCTCCGGTGGGGCGAGGAGGGAGGAGCGAGGGAGGGGGGCTCCGAACCGATCCGGCCGGGGAGGAGCGCCTAGTTCCGGCTGAGGAGGAGAACCGAAGCCGACGAGGAGGCGGCAGCAGCTTCAGCGGGCGGCGGGAGGAGATGCGGCCGGCTGAGAGGCTCCGACAGGCAGATGGAAATACACTCAGAGCCGCCCGGAGAAAGTTGATCTGCTGCTATGCTCAGCTGTCGCCATCTTTACCCGCGGGGCATGACGGGTAATCCTCAGGAATTCCACCCCCCCCCCACCCCCACGTCCTGCGTGCTGACGTCACATACCTTCATGTGGATGAACAGGTGGAGTTCAGTGTGTTTATTTATATATATACAGTATATATATACACACACACACACACACACACACACACACACACACACACATATATATATATATATATATATATATATATATATATATATATATATATATATATATATATATATATAGTATATTATTCTTTAGATTACAATAAAGTACTTTTACTCCAGCTACTGCACTCTGAGTACTTCTATTTGGTGTATTTTACTTCAGTGACTCGTCAGCAGATGGCAGCAGTGTGTGTGTGTGTGTGTGTGTGTGTGTGTGTGTGTGTGTGTGTGTGTGTGTGTGTGTGTGTGTGTGTTCAGATGGCTGTGATTGGTCGGTTCAAACTGATGATTCTGACCCAAACTCTAACAAATCTGAGTTCTGTCTGCAGGTGGTGTGTGTATGTCAGCGTGGACTGTCTGTGTTTACAGTAAAACACACACACTGATACTCTGAGGTTTACATGTCAACACACCTGAACACACGTGAGCTGTTGTCTGCTGCTCTGCTGAAGACGACATGAGTAAACATCAAGGAGAGTTCATAATATAACACACAATGAGTGTTTGAAGGTCATCACACACACACACACACACAGTGATCAGACCTCAGGAGGTTCAGCGGGTCATCCACTGATCAGCTGACCGGTGGTTCGATCCTCCAGTCTGCATGTTGCTGAAGGCTGAACATCAGTTCTGTTATCAAATAACAGACGATCATATCAGACCACATCCATCAGTGTGTTCACACACTGTTCAGTCTAAATGCAGTGCACACACACACACACACACACACACACACACACACAGTAAATGAAGACAATGCCAGCTGTTCAGAACAATGCAGATCCTCCCTCTGTCCTCTGACACCACAGCTATGGGAGCTATGGGAGCTATGGGAGCTATGGGAGTGATGGAGAACATGTCACTGGTGTAGGTGGAGAGCTTTGAGTGGTCAGTCAAGGCTGCCTCCGCCTGTATAAACAGTCATTGTGCAGCAGGTGGTTATCAGTTTAGAGCTCGCAGGAATCTGACAGCTGCTCCGACTACACTTCAAGCAGCAGGTTAGACCCTCATCAACCCCTCAACACCACCCATAACCCTCCACAACCACCCACCACTGTCTGAGCAGTGACTCTTTCTTCTGTTTTCTCCGTCGTCTTGACGTGAGGTTAAATCATTTCCCAGATCGTAATTTCTCTTCAGAGACAAACATTAATCAATCGTTACATAAACATAAACTAAACATATTTCAGTGAAGTCTGATGAGCAGGCCAAGTGTGATTTATGTTTTTAATTAACATGATGGTTTCAGTTTAATGTCCCATGATGCTCTGCTCCACACTGTGACACTTCCAGCTCTGGAGGAAACAGACGGGTGGAGGTGATGGAGGTGATGATGGGGGTGATGGAGGTGTTGCATTTGGCTCTGGATCAAAGACATGGTGGTGACAGTATCTGAGCTATGATCACGACATCGTTCACATTGAAACATTTCATCTGTCAGACAAACACGTCGATACGTCATCGAAGCTGTGGAAATTCTTTGGAGGTTCTTTGGAGGTTCTTCATGTTGATGAAGAGGTTGTAGTGGATCTTCAGGACATCTGAGTCCTTCAGGAGTTTCTGAGGTTGTGTAAATGTCGTGAAAACAACACAAACTTCCTGTTTGACATGAACTAGGGTCAACAAACAAACACTGATTTATATGAGATGACGGGTCACTGAGGAGGTTTTAGGATCTGTAGGTGGTTCTGGAGGTCCATTTAGGGACCTTTAAGGATCTGTTGTTAAGAGAAGAGGTTCTATACATCCAACAGTAGGTTGGTCATAAACAAGGTTCTGTTCGTCCTTGTTGGACATCATCAGAACACGGAGTGACGTCGGTCAAAGGTTTTTAAAATGTGCTGAGAGGTTATGATGAAATGTTCTGCTCCTCACAGGACGTCAACGAGCGTGCAGACAGAAACACTTTGAGTCGCTCTCTGCAGAGTCCACCTCGTTTCCCAGCATGCTCTCTGCTTGAAAACATCCAAACACCAGCACGTCGCTCTGCCGAGGACGAGTCTGAGCCTGCAGGCCGAGAGGCGTCGTCTGATCTGGAGTCAGAACATGCAAAAACACGAGCAGACAGGAAGGCGACGCCGCCTGGTGCCGACACGCTCGGCATTCTGGGAACTGATATGCAGACGGGGCTCAGACAGATCTGTGTGTCAGATAGAGCAAAGCATTCTGGGAAAACAGGTGCGAGGATGTCAGCAAAGGAGGCAGAAAAGAAGAAGAAGAAAGTCCTGCAGGTGAAAACAGACAGGAAGGTTCATATACAGACAACCATATATTCTATTATAAACTCACCTGTCAGACAGTAAATTCACCTGTAAGACTACCTGTTCATACTGCAAACTCACCTGTAAGACTGTAAACTCAACTGTCAGACTACAAACTCAACTGTCACACTGTAAACTCAACTGTCAGACTGCAAACTCACCTGTTAGACTGTAAACTCACCTGTCAGACTGCAAACTCACCTGTTAGACTGTAAACTCACCTGTTCAGACTGTAAACCCACCTGTCAGACAGTAAAGTTACCTGTTCAGACTGTAAACTCAGCTGTCAGACAGTAAACTCACCTGTTCAGAATGTAAACTCACCTGTTCAGACTGTAAACTCACCTGTCAGACTGTAAACTCACCTGTCAGACAGTAAACTCACCTGTTCAGACTCGTGGATGTCCTGTTTTCTCGATGAACAGGAAGTGGACAGGCTCTGTCAGACTGTAAACTCACCTGTCAGACAGTAAACTCACCTGTCAGACAGTAAACTCACCTGTTCAGACTGTAAACTCACCTGTTCAGACTGTAAACTCACCTGTTCAGACAGTAAACTCACCTGTTCAGACTGTAAACTCACCTGTTCAGACTCGTGGATGTCCTGTTTTCTCGATGAACAGGAAGTGGACAGGCTCAGCTGTTCACATCATGACATGTTACAGTTTTTTCCAATTGCTTAAACACAATTTTGCAAACTAGGCTGGTTTTATCAAAATACTAACACAATTCACCAAACACACACCCAAACTGCAAAATACCTCATATATGCTGCAAAATGAAGCACTGCAACCAAAATCAAACTTTTGCACCAGATGGCACACACTTCATTCGTATTACAGATTTTGGTCTAACCAACTACACACTGTTGGGCATAATGAAAAGCACTCTCATCTTTAGTATGCTTTGCCATCATACTAACATAGTTCAAACTGTAGAGAATTCTTCAGATTGTTCACATGCACAGAAATATTTGCAGATACACACATGTGCTATTGAAATATTTATTTATTTATTTTTCACCAAACAAGTCAGTGCAACATATGCACAGCAGATATATTTACATTGGAGTGAACTAAAATATGCTCACAAAACAGTAAGCTGAAAAATACAATTGCAGAAAAAATGTGCAGAAAATTAAAAATTAAATAAATAAAGAGGAAAGCAAAATAATTAGACAGCATCCTGCCGGACAGCTGAGTGTGGCCACAACGCCTCGTCCACATCACAGGCAATATCTTCTCCTGCCAGACATCGAGGGAAGAAGCGCCTCCCTGATTGAAGTGTTAACAATTACATAACACCTGTTTGGCCAGGTGGCACATATAGTGGCGGTGTTTTGAAATCGCAAACATGTGACTTTATGTCAGATTGTTGTGTCTTATGCAGAGAACCGCGTTCAGTACACTTAAAAAGTGCCATTTTGAATTGCAAAATGTGTGTAAAGCAGAAAATGTGTTTAAAGTTTTGGAGATTTGAGATGAGGTTTTGCTCCCTGTGTGTCAGTTTAAATATTTGTGCTATCCATGTCATTATAGTGTGTTAGCAACTGGAAAAAACTGGAAAAGTGTCTCTGTCTGTGTTTATGAGTCCAATCAGCACCTATTAACACCTGAGCAAGCAGACGAGGCTCCAACAAACACACACTGAATACACACTAACACACACTGTGTGTGTGTCACTGTTATATTCATTTAACACCACAAACATCCTATGTATGTGTGTGTGTGTGTGTGTGTGTGTGTGTGTGTGTGTGTGGGGTTAAACCTGCAGAGAGGAGTGTGTTACAGTTTTTTTCAATCGCTAACAAGCGCTTACCAAAACACAATTGGCCAAATTGATAATTTTCTTCTCAAAAACACATTTTGTTAAATATATACTAACTCTTCATTTCAAAATAGAACACATCTTTCTCTGCACACACTAACTTTACCAAAACACTGTAAATCTGACTCAAAATGAAATTATTCTGTCAAAGAATAACACTTGTTTTCACTTCACAAGGTACATGCAGTCAATGAAAGTACACCAGGTTTCAAAATACTGGCTATTGTTGACATTACAAAAACTGCATAGACTTTTATGTTTCAGTTTTACAGGTATTTGCATGCAAAACATGCAATCTACCGTTTTTACACTAAATTTCTTGGTTGGGAACTGTATGTCCACATGTAATGTTCACATTCAAAAGCATTCTAGTAAAAAGCAAATCATTTTTTTTCCTTTGCTGTTTACTACAGGAGGTACAGTAGAAATACTGTTTACAGTATGATAGAACAGAAAAAGTTTTGCAGTATTGCTTACAGTGAACAAAATATCCATGAAACACACAAGAGCATTCTGAACAAAAAAAACAACAGCAAAAAGCCCAGATAAAAAGGGGGGAACTAAAAAAAGCACAAAATTACTGTATCTAATCTCTGCGATCTTCAGGGTTAGGCCACGTTTTCATCAACATCGCATCTGATATTATCCAAGGCGATGCACCTGGGATAAAATCGCTTGGTATGTCGGATCCACCCTTGGCAATCATCAACTGTGATGTCCCTGCAGCCAGCATCCATGGCTTCAAGGAGGGACATCTGGTCATGTGGCTGATGGTCATAAACCTTCCACCTCCATGCAGAAAAGAACTCCTCTATGGGGTTGAGGAAAGGTGAATAGAGTGGAAGGAAGAGACGTACCAGTCTTGGGTGGACTTCAAACCATGTTGTTATTGCTTGCGAATGATGGAAAGCCACATTGTCCCAGGTGATTACAAAGGTCCTCATGTTTTCACCCTCCTGATCCTGCTCTGGAACCAGGCGCTGGTGGAGATCATTGAGAAAGGCAAGGAGGCGCTCTGTATTGTAGGGTCCAACCTGACATCTGTGAAGGAGTAATCCTGCATATGCAATTGCTGCACACATGGTAATGTTTGCCCCTCTCTGTCCTGGCACATCAACTGTGGCCCTTTTTCCAATTACATTTCGTCCACATCGACGCCTTTTGGCCAGATATATTGTTTTTGAACTGATATCATTGCAGAAGCAGAGGTTTTTATACTATAT
Organism: Argyrosomus regius; assembly: GCA_946959425.1. Lineage (NCBI taxonomy): Eukaryota > Metazoa > Chordata > Actinopteri > Sciaenidae > Argyrosomus > Argyrosomus regius. Next base: position 1,343,195 of record OX336894.1, read on the forward strand.
CTAAGGTTTGGAATATTGTTTTTGCTATTGTGGGATGTTGTGTGTTAACATTCGTAAATAATACAAAAACAATCCATAATTTTGTTGGGAGGTATAGCTTGTCTGTTAAGAAAATGTAAGCCTTGTGGAAATGTGTTCACTGACTGCATATTGTGTGAAAACGACATGAAATGTGTGAATGGTATGGCCACAAAAGACTGATGCTGTGCTAATTGTGTTTAGAGTTTTGAAAATGTGGCAACTGGTTGGACAAATGCTTGTTAGCGACTGAAAAAAACTGTAAATGAGGTCTACTCAGCTTCAAACACAAACTCTAAAATAACCTGCAGAGAGTGTGTGTTCATGTGTGTGTTCATGTGTGTGTTTGTCTGTTGGTGTGTGTTGAAGGACAGAGCGACTGAACATTTCAGACGGTTGTGACTTCAAAGCAGCAACAGAAGAAGGAGACAACAGATGAAGGTAAGAACTCGTTCTGTTCTCACTCGTTCTGTTCTCACTCGTTAGATCGACTTAAAGCAGACAGAAGTACTCTGATTACTATGCAGAAGTACTCTCATTACTATAAGTACTTCTGCTGTCATCATTTCATGTCAGTGTTGCTGTTTGAAGTCAGTGAACATGGTTTTGGTTCAGGGGGTCGTCCTCTGATCAGATCAAGTCTGCATATCGAGTACTAAACTCTGAGTGATGTCTTAAAGGCGTGTGATTGATTACCTCCTCTGCTGTCAGTGAATGAATAAATGAATGAATGAATAAATGAATGAATAAATGAATGAATAAATGAACGATGTGTGGTGTAAATGTGGTCTGAAGAGTACAGAGCTTCTGTAGAAGTCCAGTCCAGCAAGCTCGCTCTGTCGGGATCAAACACGTTTGTTCAGCTTCAGTCTGTAAAATCACTCCATAAATACCAGCCCTTCAAAGTAAAAGCTCAGTGACAGATACAGAAAGGCTCTGCTTTATTTCATCCTCAGTTTCATGCTACCTCATTCTCGGTCCAGGTCAGATCTCTAATTATGTGTGTCTGAGTGTCTCATCCAGTCAGATCCAGTTTACCTGGACCTGTGGAAGAGGTGACCGTTGAACTTTGACCCTACTGGACTTTAATAATGTGTGACACTCTGTGATGAAACATTTATGCGTTTGAGCCTGAAGGACATTTCACTTTCAGTCTGATGAAATTCTCTCACAGCTGCAACTCTTGATCCACATCCTTGCGTCCACGGCGACCATCCTCCTCCTGTTGCCATGGCAGCAGCAGTCCCCAAGTGGATAGTGGATTATTGTATTGATAGTTTTTAGTCCGACCTGTCATGGTCAGGTTACCCATCATGCCATGGTTGTTGTAGCGTTATTGCTAAGTCAAGACGTACGGAGGCAGGAGCATATCAGAGACACACCAGCTGTTAGGTCCAGGAAACGTTGCTCTCTTTATTCTTCCCATGACAACCCTCACATTCTAAAGTCACCTATCAGGACTTATCTCTACATCTCCCTTTCCCAGTTAGTTTCCAAGAGAGATCTTACTTTAAAAACATCTGGCTAGACATGAGGAAACTATCCATTAAACACAACTTTTCTAGTTGTAACAATAAACCAGTAGTACATAAATATATGTACTACTCACTCACATTTGTCGTTCAGTGTCACTCCTGCACTCTGCAGCCGTGAGAGTGTTTTCTGCAGCCTCTCATCGTGTTCTGCCTGACTGGCTCCCCAGATGAGCACGTCATCCATGTGACACACAACGCCATCTATGCCCTCTAGGATCTGCTGCATGCGTTTCTGAAAATGTTCTGGTGCTGATGAAATGCCAAAACATAGACGATTATAGCAGTACCGTCCAAACGGAGTGATGAACGTGGTCAGCAGAGAAGATTCCTTGGAGAGTGGAATTTGCCAAAATCCTGAGTTGGCATCTAGTTTTGAGAAGACTTTGGCCCCGGCGAGCTGTCCAAGAGTGTTCTCCACTGAGGGAAGTTGATGTCTCTCTCTCTCTACTGACTTATTCAGCTCTGTGAGGTCAGCGCAAATCCTCACAGCTTCTCGTGCGCGTTTAGGAACGACCACCATGGGCGCACACCATGCTGTGGGCTGCTCCACTTTTGAGATGACACCTTGCTGCTCCATGCGATTTTGCTCCTTTTTGACTTTGGGAAGGAAGGGAAGTGAGACTCGCCTAGGGGTTGAGACTGCAAAAGGCTTTGCATCTTTCTTGAGTACGATGGTGTACTCACCCCCCATTTTTCCAAGTCCAGAGAAGAGCTTTGGAAATTCCTGCTTCACCACCTCGCTTGTGTCCAGGCTGATGTTGTCCAGCCTGACGACCAGCTGCAGGTCTGTGGCGGCTGCTCGGCTTAGCAGCGGTGTCCTCAGCCCATCCACAACATACACAGTCTCTTTCTTGGTTTTATTTCTCTTTTTGACAGTGGCTTTGAACTTGCCCATCACTTTTAGAGGGTTTCCTCCTGGCCCTTTTAGAGCCAATGTAGCTTTTGATAGCTGATCGTACTGGCCCTCGTCGTACAGTTTTTTGGGTATGGCTGTCACATCTGCGCCTGTGTCAATTTTAAATACTGCTTTGTGGTCATCCATTTTTACCTCAGTCATCCAGGGACCAGCACTGTCCCCTGTCTCTGCTGACATTGAGCCCAGGAAAGAAACTTCATATTCTTCATCACTATCCTGTGTGTGTGACATTGTGGCCATATTCACCTCATATAACTTTTTTGACCTTCAGACTCGAGCATAATGTTCTTTTTTTCTGCACTGGTTGCATGTTGCATCCTTTGCTGGACATTGGTCTAGGCTGTGTCCTCTTGTGTCCCCACACCTTCTGCATGGTCTGTTCTGTGCTTTACTGGACACTGGTTTGGACCATCGTTGAGCCTGTTTTGTTTTTGCACCACCTCGCTGCTGTGCGTGCATGCTGTCCAGCTGTGTGTTCATCAGGTCTCCTTTGCAGTTAGCTTTTAGCAGTTTGTTTTGGCAGCTACCCATCATGCCATGGTCAGGTTACCCATCATGCCATGGTCAGGTTATGGTCAGGTTACCCATCATGCCATGGTCAGGTTATGGTCAGGTTACCCATCATGCCATGGTCAGGTTACCCATCATGCCATGGTCAGGTTATGGTCAGGTTACCCATCATGCCATGGTCAGGTCACCTAGAAGACCACAGACCGTTCACTTCCTGCTTCTGACCAACAGACCATATGTCGACTAACCTTTAAACATGTTGTTCCTCATAAACTGACAGCGTTTAACTCGTGTCGATGCTACACTGACCTGTGATCAGGAGGAACCCAGAGAGAACATGCAAAGAAAGAATCCGCCAAGGTTCAAACCTGTGAGGCGACAGTGCTAACCACTGCACCACCGTGCCACCGTATTACAGGAAAACCTTATTTTAAATTATATTCCAGCGTAGTATTTTTATAATATTATATGTTTTTAAATTCATTCATTAATTTAAAAAATTCACCCAGTACCAACACAAGGAGTTTTCGTACCACCAGAGGTACACATACCACAGTTTGAGAACCAGTGATTCATTTTAACATGAAGGGACCGTTAGCAGGCTGAACCTCATCACAGTGTGTCACCTCGTCCTCAGCAGAGATGATTCATTAGTATTAATTAATGGATGGACTTCATTTAATAGTGTCTCTAGTCGTTGAATATACATTAATGTAAAGTTAATGTAACGTTAATGTAACGTTAATGTAACGTGTAGGTCCGGGTTGGAGGATGAGTCAGAATTGTCTCAGTCACTGAGACGCAAAAACATGTAAGTTAGCCGAGCTTTAAAATTCATCTGGAGATACGAGGTTCTCACTGCACAGGAAATAACTAAAGCTGCATGAAGTACAAATACCTCAAATACTCAAGTAAATGTACTCGACTACTCTGCAGTACTCATATATCTGGTGCTGTACACAAGAATGTGTGTGTGTGTGTGCGTGTGTGTGTGTGTGTACATGTTGAAGCATTAAATTGACCACCTGTTGCTAGCCATTCAAACACACACGCACACACACACACACACACACATTCACCTCATTTTTTTCTTTCTTGAACAAACACACTGAAAGAAAAGATGTGTGTGTGTCGTCACACACATACCACAGCACGCACACACACTCACACACACACACACAGTGTCAGTAATCCAGGCATGTCAGTTCCTGTCTGTCTTTGCGGAGGTTGTGTTTGTCGCTGTAATCTCTGGAAAAATGATCCTGCTCGTTATTTCCCGCCGCCTGCCAGTGGAGTGTGTGGGCAGAGAGACCTGAAGGTCTGTCACTACAGCAACAGGCTGAACAAGAAGGAGAAGGAGAAGGAGAAGAAGAAGGAGAAGGAGAAGAAGGAGAAGAAGAAGAAGGAGAAGAAGGAGAAGAAGGAGAAGAAGAAGAAGGAGAAGAAGGAGAAGAAGGAGGAGGTCTGACAGGAGGAGATGTGAACAGATCGTATCAGCAGACGACGGAGGAGGACAGAAAAACCGGAAGCAGCAGGTAGGAACAGGAAGCTGAGATCACATGATTAAAGTCACAGGCTTTAGCTTAGCTTAGCACAAACACTGGGAGCAGCTGTGTGATTCTGTTGGTATGTTGTCGTCTGTCCGTGAGGTCCAGACCTGTCCACCGAGGAGACCACAGACCGCCACAGTTAACAGAGTTTAACTCCTGTCGATGCTACACTGACCTGTGGTCAGGTGAACGGTGTCTCTGTACGTCTGTTCTCACACTGTCTGTTATCTGTGTGGTTCAATCAGTGACTGTACTGTGAGTGACACATCACTGCTGTTAATATTGACACACCAATCAGACGGTTGATGATTCACAGCAGGTTACACTGATGATGATACCTTTACATGTCGCCAGTTCGATTCTGACGTGCTGCTGTCTGCGGGCTGAAAACACTCTGAACTCTAACAGCCTGTGACTAATTTAAACAGCTCGTCATGACGTTTGTTCCGAGTGTCTTCAACAAGCTAAGCTAAGCTAATGTTAGCTCAGCAATGGAGTCTATTAATACACCACTACAACACAGTCAAAGTCAAAGCTAACATCACTGCAGAGCATGTCACGACATGTTGTGTGGATAACGTCAGCTGATGATGACATCGTGAGACGGTCGGATACAGCATCACTGGTTAACGATAGCTTGATGCTCGCCAATGTTATCGCTAACGAAACACTTTAAGTGTGTGTGTTATTTTAGCTTTTAGCTAACGTTATCCATGATGCTAACGTGTTGATTTTAGCCGACAATAAATGATGTAGCATGACAAAGGAGCTAACATGCTAACTAACCCTAACCCCAGCTGACTGTGGTAACGTTGTAGTAACGTTATGTTAACGTTACGTTAACGTTATTCTAAATATGATCATAGTTTATCTTCCAGCATTCAGACTGTTTGTCACTGAAGATGGCTGCAATTCACTGAACAACCACAGAGACATTACAGAGAGAATGTTTGGCTTTACTTAAGTATTACGGCATCACGTTGTGTTTCTGATACGTGACGCGTAACATGTTCATAAACCGTGAGACTCAAACTGAGCTGTGAGCTCGAGTTCACCGAGCGAAGAGACGCCTTTAAAACGCTTTGATGTCACAAAGATCTGATCTCAGGTCTGTTTACAGAGCAGCAGGACAGATCAGATCACCAGGACGTGTAAACAGGGTTTATCTGGTGAACGTCTGTCTGAAGCTGCACGTCCACATTCAATTCAGTTCAATTCAATTCAATTTTATTTATATAGCGCCATATCATAATAAAAGTTATCTCATGATACTTTTCATACAGAGCAGGTCTAGACTGTACACTTTATAATATTATTACATCACAGCTTTTATTCTGAAAAACAACGAGCTGAAAGGCTCTAAAACACATCATCATGAAGCAGGAAGTAAAGTTCTGCTTACTTCCTGTAAAAAGTTAGATAAGGAGGGACTTGTTGTGGATATTGATTGGTGTTTACAGTAGCCAATAGCAACACCACTATGCTAAGCTAGCACTATGAGTTATCATCAGTGTCTACCTTCCAGTGAACACGGCCGGACCGAACAGAACCTCTGAACCAGCAGTGTCCAGTCTAACAGTGAATACAGCAACAGAACCGCTGAACCAGCAGTGTCCAGTCTAACAGTGAATACAGCAACAGAACCTCTGAACCAGCAGTGTCCAGTCTAACAGTGAATACAGCAACAGAACCTCTGAACCAGCAGTGTCCAGTCTAACAGTGAATACAGTAACAGAACCTCTGAACCAGCAGTGTCCAGTCTAACAGTGAATACAGCAACAGAACCTCTGAACCAGCAGTGTCCAGTCTAACAGTGAATACAGCAACAGAACCTCTGAACCAGCAGTGTCCAGTCTAACAGTGAATACAGCAACAGAACCTCTGAACCAGCAGTGTCCAGTCTAACAGTGAATACAGCAGCCTACCGAGGTGGTTTTCTTGCCGGGTTTGGCTTCTGGCATCCCGGGCTGAGTCAGTTCAGTTAGCTACACGGCTGACCGAGCTAACCACAGTTAGCGCTTCACTACTTATCAATGTTTACATCATAAAGTCTGTAAATCACCTCGGTAGTGTAACGTTATTCCCTGTTGGTCCCAGAGGCTGTGCTCCAACCCGGTCCAGTCCGGCTGCTGAGCCCGGTTCTGTTAGCATGCTAACAGCAGATTCCATTAGCATTAGCAGCATTAGCGGTCTCGGTGTTGTGGGTGTTGGTGTCTGCAGGAGTAAAAAGCAGGAAGTGTTGTATTTAAGTGTGCAGTGTGAACACAGCCGCTGTGCTAACAGCTGATCCTGGAGCAGCTCAGATTTACGTCTCTCACACCTGGTTCAGACATTTGATGAGGATGATGACAGCTCGAGACGCTCTGCTGAAGACGACGCTGTGCGAGCTGCCGGCTGCGTCTCACCTTTCAGGAGCCGCCATGTGTTTATCTACGGCCGACGAACCGACTCCAGGTCAGAAACCAGCGTCTCTTTCTTCTGTTTCAGGTCGTCCTCGTCCTCACAGATATGTCTTCAGTCAGAGCCGCCGCCATCCTGCTGCCGCTCAGCTGCTGCGTACTCGCCGTGCTCGTCATCCCGCCCTGCACAGGTCAAGGTAAGGTCACGTGATCACATGTCCGCTCAACAGTAACCAAAGCTCATTCAATAGACTGCTGTTTTAACCTGCACACAGACAGTGCCATTTACAGTCTGCTGGTTCAGAACCAGGACCAGGACCTGGTTTAGACCAGGCAGGTTTGCACATAGAAAGAGTTTGCAGGTGTTAAATCATGTAGATGCACTGACTGTGATCAGGTGAATGGCCCCTCTGTCATGGAAATGTAGCCTCCCCCTCCTCCCTCCTCCCCCTCCTCCCTCCTCCCCCTTTCCTCCATCACAGCATAAACCCCCGGGGAACATTTCCTCCCCCTTGGCCTCAAACTGTGACCCCCCCCAGAGGAGTCAGCTGAATGTGATTAGTCAGAGTTCAGGGTGTCGAGGACAGACAGGTGACGGAGCACTGGGAGAGGATCAGTGGGGCCGCTGTCCAGGGGGGGGAGGAGGTGGTGAGGAGGTGGTGGTGAGGAGGGTCATGGCTGCTGATCTTCACTGATGGTTCAGTTCAGACTCCTCCAGCTACAGGTGACACCTCCTCCCAGAGAACTGAACAATAATAATCACTATCTATCAGAGATATATGAGAGGTTGCATGTTTACATTCAGTCAATCTGACTCCTTACAGTCAGAGTGACGAGGACATGTTAGTGCAGCAGTGAGTGCTGTGACAGTTGTAGAGGGACAGATGTATCATGTCCAGTTGTTGGTAGTGTTGTAGAGGAGGTCCTCTCTGAAGAGCTGGAGGTCTTCAGGAGGTTTGTGAAGGTAGAGAGGGACCAACGGGGAACAACAGACGAGAAAAGTTTGGATTGTCCTGAGCGTACGGGTGGCAGAGCCAGGCGTCGTTCATTGGAGGAGGTAACATATGTCTGTATGAGGACGTTCAAGAACCGGAGACTACTTTGTAGTCAGCGTTAGAGATTTGAATTTAATGTGGGCTGCTACAGGTAGACAGAGGAGCTCCATGAGCAGAGGGGTGACATGTTGAAGACCAGGCGAGCTGCCACGTTCTGGATCATCTGAAGGGTTTCACTGTGCAGGCTGGGAGGCCCGTCAGGAGGACAGTACAGGTGAACACAGCCTGTATCAGGAGCTGGACAGCATGTTGAGTCAGGTGAGACCTGACCAGGTAACTAAGGCGACATGATCAGAGAAGGTCAGCTGGTCATCATTCATAAGTTTCTCTCTCGTAGGGAGGAGGTCAGTTTGAAGTAGGTTTGACTGGAGCATATATGTGCTTATACATTAGGTTATACATACATACATATATAGGACGTATATGTGGTATGGTGTGTGGCTGCAGTCGTCGCTGTGACTCGTCCGTCAGCTTTGTGTTTCTTCACACCGGCTCATGTTTCTGCTTGTATCCATGGAAACACACCAAGCGCCTCGACAACAATAACCTTTGTTACAAACACAGGCGTGCCTCTGTAAGTGGCTCTGATTGGATGGTTAATGAGGGGAACAGGTGCTGCCCCCGACACAGCCAATCAGAGAGCAGCAGAGGCAGCCAGGGAGGCAACTTCAATCAACAAGTGTTCATCAAGTTTAAAGCTGCAGCACGAGCTAAAATTATCCAGAGACACCAAAGTCCAGCTAGACAGGTTAGCAAGAGGACACACATAAACACACAGTGTCAGGTTCAATCTGATTATCTGCACACATGTCCTGGAAAACCTGAAAAACCTGGAAAGACCATTTAATGTGGACTGAGGTGAAGTGGACTGACAAGTCCGGGTTTGAAATGTCATGGTCCCTGATGGTCTCTGTTGGACTCTGATGGTCTCTGATGGTCCCTGTTGGACTCTGATGGTCTCTACTGGTCTCTGTTGGACTCTGTTGGTCTCTGTTGGACTCTGTTGGTCTCTGATGGTCCCTGTTGGTCTCTACTGGTCCCTGTTGGACTCTGTTGGTCTCTGTTGGACTCTGATGGTCCCTGTTGGACTCTGATGGTCCCTGTTGGACTCTGATGGTCCTTGTTGGACTCTGTTGGACTGGTTCAGTCGGACACACAGTGGTTCACTGTAAACAGGTTGTAAATCTTGCTTGTGGACCTCATTGAGCGTGCTCAGAGGCGCTCAGCATATTGTTCTCCGTTAATCCTTGCTCCCCCAGCTGTCAGATTAACCCCGTGCTTGCCGTTTTCTGGCTCTTCTCAGATAACACTTAGCATCTCTCAGCTGTTGTTCCAGGCATGCCAGGCTCGGCCGGCGTTCCCGGCAGCCCCACCGCGGAGCTCCATCGTGGGGCTGCCTGAGCTCTGAGGACAAGCCTGTTGTCTTTGTGTCAGGACTTCCTTTGAAAACAATCCTCCCACATTCCAGCCGACACTCGACCCACCTCAGAGAGGTCAGAGGTCACGGCCACTCAGCTATACACGGAGCAGAGACTCTTCTGATGCTCCGGACAGGAAATAAACCTGAAAACAACAAAACACCTGCACACAGGAAGTCACAGGTGAGCTCTGATGTGTTCAAGTGCTGCTGGGAAAGAAGAGAGATGCCTGCTGCTCAAATCAAAAACTCCACGCGATGAGTTGAAGGACAAATATTCAAGACTTTATACAACATGTTCCACATGTGCAGTGAACACCTGGAAACACCTGGAAAAATCTTGAAAAACATGGAAACACCTGGAAACATGCTGAGCTGGAAAATCTCCTGAAACCAGCCTGAGAGGCTACAGTCATGCTAACATGTTAAAAGGACACAGTCCCTCCAGTGATTGGCTGCTGACTTTCTGAAGGTGTGGTCTGTTAGTCTGTAGGTGGCGCTGCAGAAACATGATGGAGGTTTTATAACATTTCAGTGTCTTCAAACCTTGACGCACTGATCCAAGTTCAGATAAAAACTATTGATCCTGCTGGGATTTAAACCAACACCCCAAACAGTGTGTGCGTCAGCTGTCAGGAGGTCTCTGGTGAGACATTAGCAGCACACAGTTTGACCTCTGACCTCTGACGGCCACCGTGCCACGTGCTGCCTGTTAGAGTCCGTCTGTCAGGGACAGCTGGACAAACAGCAACGAGCTGCTGCTTCAAGGAGAGACCGAGTCGACAGACAGACAGACAGACAGACAGGCAGGCAGGCAGGCAGGCAGGGTCCTGAAGGGGGTCCATGGGCTCCTGGTTCATTGTGTGGTTCTGAGGTTATGGTGCCTACAGGTTCAGGTCAATAAATCATAATTCATATTCTCTGATAAACAACCTGAACATACTGAAAACGCATAAACTCGGTGTGCCCTTCCTGTCTCCCACCTGTCTCTCACCTGTCTTCTTCTTCTGTGCAGGAAGTGACTGCAGCTGTAACGCCACCAACAGTCGCTGTGACGAGTCTGGAGTCTGCAGGTGAGACGTTTGTTGTGGAAATTTTCTCTGCTGCTGGTGAAGAATGAAATAGAGACTTATGCCGGCGCACAAGGTTTTTATTTTCTTTGCAAAGAAAAGGTCAATCAACACGCGAGCGGTCAAAAATGAAGAAAGACCCCGAGCATGGGGATACCTAAACATTTATACCTGAGGAACGCCCCCTAGGGTATGTTTCACATCCCTTTGTCTGCTGCAGGGGCAGGCCCCCTACCCAGAGTGTTTTCACACCCTTTTGTCTGCTGCAGGTATTGGCGCCGACCCCCTTGGGTGTGTTTTACACCTGGGGTATCCTGCAGGGTCTTGTATCTAGGTGCAAAGTTGAGTCTGGACATCACAATTTAAAACACAAAAGAACCTGATATCTTGTTTTAGAAAGGGGGAGGTTGGGCATCTCAAGTGGTTGAAACAAATAAATTGAAATTACAATTACATGTCCAGGTCAAATCAAATCAAATCAAATTTTATTTGTATAGCCCAAAGTCACAAAACACATTTTGCCTCTGAGGGCTTTACAATCTGTACAGGGAGTGACACCCTCTGTCCTTGGACCCTCGGTTCGAGTGAGGAAAAACTTGCCCACAAAAAACCCTTTTAACAGGGAAAAAAGGTGGAAGAAACCTCAGGAAGAGCCACAGAGGAGGGATCCCTCTCCCAGGACGGATAGACGTGCAATAGATGTCATGTGTACAGAACAAATCAACACAAACATATTGTACAATTACAATGAATGATAGAATGATTACAGTAGCAGTGGAACCTGTGATAGAGATAGAGAGACACAGATGCACAGATGCACAGCAGCAAGTCATTAATTAGCTATAAACTGTAATGGAGATATGGTCACAATTATGACAGTAATAATATATGTAGTGGATGTCGTGCAGGACCACAGCAGCAGCCACGATCCATGAGAACCTGCTGGACGAGAGAGTACAGAAACTCCAGGGAAGAAGTTTAGTTAATAACATGCATTAATGAGACATGTATGCTTACAGATGGTGAGAGAGAGAGAGAGAGAGAGAGAGAGAGAGAGGTTTGAGTAGAGTGTTCAGTAAAGGGAGATGTGACTGAATCTTCAACCAATACCGTGCCTGACTAGGCTATCTACGTTTATCCTTAGCCAGCAGTTTTAAATTAGACTCGATGTCGCCTGCTCTGGCCCCCGGGATGCATTTAACTATGGCCCCTGGTGTCGCTAACTTCACGTTTCATAAAATGGAGCTGCCAATGACCAGAGTTGGCCTCTCAGTGGGTGTGTCGCTGAGTGGGGAATATCTGTTTGAAACGTGGAGCGGTTGGTGGTGTACCGTGGGCTTCAGTTTGGGGCTATGCTTCCTTTGGACAGTCACCCAGCCTCCTGGCTGCTCGGGAACTGCCGGGGTATGGCTAGCTGAAGCTACCTTCGGTGGTACCGCACCGGCTACAGGGGTCTATTGATGCGCTTTAGTCACTCTAGTGTTTAATAGCGTCTAACAGGCACTCACGGCTTTGTGGTGTCAGTACGGAATGGATTCACGGCACCACATCAGCAGCCCCACAGTTGCGTTAGGCTAATGTGTCCCCCATAAACAAATGACGGATGGGAACTAATGAGCAAAATCATGACGCCTGGAGGCCACCTACTGTTAGGGAATAGACATAGCAGGTTTGCCTTTTTGGCATAGAGAAACAGTATTCATGATAACTGACAAGAAAATAAAGAGTAATCCGGCTTCACATAATGAACTTTATTTTTCAGAGCAACAACATCTAGCTCTCAGACCTCAAAAATGACATCAACTGATAAAATAAACAAAAACAGCACATATAACTTAAAATGATGTGCATAACAGTCTTGAAAAAAGAGGTAACTCTGTTCAAAATAACAAATTATTAATAAAATAAATAAATGAAATAAAACAGGCCAAGGATGCATTGATATATGCCCAAAATGATAATGGTGGTGTGTAGCTCTAATCGCCTCGGTCTTCATAAGCTGTCCGGTCTGCGTCAGTCAAGTCACGTCAGTTCCACCTTTGACAATTTTGTGAATGAAATGAAGAAGAGCAGAGAGGAGACTATTGTTTAGATTAATTACATATTACATTACATGATCAATGACACAACTAGAACCCTGTTCATAATGTGCATGAAACAGTTTAGGCCATCAGCTAGGCCAGTTATATACTTAATTATGCTTACCTTAAGGTTCAATCTCCATGCTTTGTTGTCGGACCCTGCAACAGGTCTCAGCCACCCAAAGTGGCTTTCCCACTCTTTTCGATGCGTTTGGGGGCGATGCTGCAGCTTGCTTTTCCTCTGAGTCTGCTCCGCCATCCTCTTTACCTCTCCTCCTCCCCCTCCTTCCCCAGGTTCTCTCATTTTTCCTTGCTTCGCTCTTCTTCCTTTTTTTTTTCCTCGCTCGACTTCCCAACCCGACTGCAGTGTTTCATGGGGCGGGTGTTCTGAGGCAAACGCATGGACGTCACTCGTAGCTCACATTTAGAAAAGCACGATTGGCTGCCTGGAAACTTGTCACATGGAAACAGATGCCTTCAGGGTTCACACAAAAAACTCCGGCAGACAGTTGCAGCAGGCTGATTACAACCACACATTCACGGAATGGTCAAATTATCGTATATTTGGTCTTTTTTGGGATTATTGGGCAAAATAATAGTACAAATATGATAATTATCGTACACCTGGCAACACTGGTCACATGACTGTGTGTGTTTCAGGTGTGACCCCGGGTGGGACGGCGAGCATTGTGACCGCTGCGTGCCGATGCCGGGCTGCCTACACGGTTCCTGTCAGCAGCCGTGGCAGTGCAGCTGTGAGACGGGTTGGGGGGGGCGCTTCTGTGACAAAGGTTAGTGCAGTGATAGGTCAACATATAACGAGCCACAGGTAACCTTAACGACACACAGGTGACCTCAATGACCCACAGATGACCTTAACGACACAGAGGTGACTTTAATGACCCACAGATGACCTTAACGAAACAGAGGTGACCTCAATGACCCACATGTGACCTTAACAACACACAGGTGACCTCAATGACACACAGGTGACTCTAATGACACACAGGTGACCTCAATGACCCACAGGTAAACTTAACGACACACAGGTGACCTCAATGACCCACAGGTAAACTTAACAACACACAGGTGACCTCAATGACACACAGGTGACCTTAACAACACACAGGTGACCTCAATGACACACAGGTGACCTTAACAACACACAGGTGACCTCAATGACCCACAGGTGAACTTAACGACTCACAGATGACCTCAATGACCCACAGATGATCTTAACGACACACAGGTGACCTCAATGACCCACAGATGACCTTAACGACACACAGGTGACCTCAATGACCCACATGTGACCTTAACGACACACAGGTGACCTCAATGACCCACAGATGACATTAACGACCCACAGGTGACCTCAACGACACACAGGTGACCTCAATGACCTACGGGTGACCTTAACGACACACAGGTGACCTCAATGACCCACAGATGACCTTAACAATCCACAGGTGACCTAAATGACCCACAGGTGACCTCAATGACCCACAAGTCAACTTAATGACACACAGGTGACCTCAATGACCTATGGGTGACCTTAACGACACACACAGGTGACCTCAATGACCCACAGATGACCTTAACAACCCACAGGTGACCTCAATGACACACAGGTGACCTCAATGACCCACAGGTGAACTTTATGACACACAGGTGACCTCAATGACCTACGGGTGACCTTAACGACACACACAGGTGACCTCAATGACCCATAGGTGAACTTTACAACACACAGGTGACCTCAATGACCCACAGATGACCTTAACGACACACAGGTGACCTTAACGACACACAGGTGACTTCAATGACCCACAGGTGACCTTAACGACACACAGATGACCTTAACGACCCACAGGTGACCTCAATGACCCACAGATGACCTCAATGACACACAGGTGACTTTAATGACACACAGGTGACCTCAATGACCCACAGGTGAACTTAACGACACACAGGTGACCTCAATGACCCACAGATGACCTCAATGACCCACAGGTGACCTTAACGACACACAGGTGACCTCAATGACACACAGGTGACTTCAGTGACTCACAGGTGACCTCAATGACCCACAGGTGAACTCAACGATCCACAGGTGACCTCAAAGATCGACAGGTGACCTCAATGATACACAGGTGACCTCAATGATACACAGGTGACCTCAATGACCCACAGGTGACCTCAAAGATCCACAGGTGACCTCAATGATCCACAGGAGACCTCAACGAGGCACAGGTGACCACAATGATCCACAGGTGACCTCAACAATCCACAGGTGATCTCAATGACACACAGGTGACCTCAATGACATGTAGGTGACCTCAAAGACCCACAGGTGTCCCGCTGGTGATGGTTAGCTCTGTCAGCTCTGTTAGCTCCTTGGTTAGCTCTGTTAGCTCCATGGTTAGCTCCTTGGTTAGCTTTGTTAGCTGCATGGTTAGCTCTGTTAGCTCCTTGCTGGACTCAGTTTCACGTCCAGGTCTCTTTGGGTGTTTCAGACCTGTTTGTGTGCTCGGCCAAGCGGCCGTGTCAGAACGGCGCCACCTGTGTAATGGAGGACAGCGGTGAATACACCTGTGTGTGTCCTGAAGCCTTCTATGGGAGGAACTGTCAGCTGAAGGCCGGACCCTGCCACCAGAGGAGGTCTGTCCAGGTCCTGGATTTTAGGATTCAGTTGGTTCACATGTTAATTTTATTTTATTTTGATGGTCTCTTCTTTTACTTCCTGATTTGGCTCCAGGTCTCCGTGTAAAAATGGTGGTCTATGTGAGGACGCTGATGGCTTTGCGGCAGAGTTGACGTGTCGCTGCCTTGCCGGCTTTACGGGTCGGCGCTGTGAGACAGACATGGACGACTGTCTGATGAGGCCGTGTGCTAATGGCGCCACCTGCCTGGACGGTGTTAACCGCTTCTCGTGTGTCTGCCCCACCGGCTTCACCGGACGCTTCTGCACCGTCAACCTGGACGACTGCGCCAGTCGGCCCTGCCTCAACGCCGGCCGCTGCCTTGACCGCGCCGGAGGCTTCGCCTGCATCTGCCGGCCCGGCTTCACAGGAGCCACCTGCGAGATGGCACTGAGGGCCCGCGAGCTCAGCAGGACCACACTTGGGTGGGAGGGGGGAGGAGGCGGGGTCAGACCTCACCTGACCACCGACAGCAAGAACCAGAAGAGCACCACCAGCGGTAACAGCAGTCTTCATGGCGACAGGCTGTTTAAGGTGACTGTGAGAGAGCGCAGCACTACCGGCCTGTCGGACGTCCAGCTCATCGTTCTGCTCGTGCTGGCGGGGATGACGCTCGGCGTGGTCGTGCTGACCGCCGCCCTCGTGCTGCAGGGTCACTGCAGGGACTGTGGCCACACCTCCTGCTGGCCGCTGACATCATCATCACAGCAACAGAAGAGCGGGCGGCGAGGGCAGGCGGACGAGCACGAATGTCAGATCAGCTTTCTGAACGTCGAACCAGAGAAGAAGAAACTGAACACTGAGGTCATCTAGAGGTCAGAGGTCAGACCATGTCTCCTAGTGTGCAGTGAACTGTGACATCATCACGTGACCCCTGGAACACGTGTCAGACAGGTTAAAACCACACATCTGCCTACATCACCCACAATGCACCTCACACAGTTATGTGAGATTCAGGTGTTCACAGAGCTCAGGTGGAGAATTTATACCACTATAAAGCACCTGGAAACACCTGGAAACACCTGGAAGAGTGACGTATCATAAACACAGGAGGAGATGTACAGAACATTTTGCACATTTCATTTCAACAAATTGTGTCAAAGTTTATTCAGAGGTCAGTCAGATCTCCCATGATCCTTTTCATCAGTCAGCCTTTGGACAGAGCCAGGCTAGCTGTTTCCCCCTATTTCCAGTCTTTATGCTAAGCTAAGCTAACTGGCTGTAGTTTCATGTTCTGATGTGTTGTGACTGTTTCATGAAACAGGAAACAGGAAGCACTCCGCTTTGGCGGCATCAGAAGGAAGAACACATTTCATTGGATGTTAAATTAGGACACGCCCCCGAGTGCAGGATGACATCATCAACAACTTTTTATGGTTTATCAGGAAATGACAAAATGTAAAATACCATGAAAAACACCTGAAAACACTGAAATACCTCAAACATGACTTCTTGTCAGTGTTGGACAGACACTGGAGGACAGCTGGGACAGAAACACTTCATGGAGACTTTAACTGAAGCTGCTGTGGACTCTTATTGTGGCGGGCTTCTGTTGAACATAATATGAAAATCTGCAGGAAGTTAAACATTGATCATCATATTTGTCACACTGTTTCATGACCAACTAAAACATGTCGATATAAAATAAAATGAATATTTGACTTTATATTTTCTTTGTACAGATGAAACGTTGTATTAATGTTGTTTTTGTATTGTAGCTGTGTTCCTCTGTGTGCTGCAGCTTTAAAACATAATTTATGTAATTTATCATCAGAGTGTACACTGATATCAAACTGTTCAATAAAGCTGTGAATGACGGATGACGAGCTTACTCTCTCCTTTTCTCTTCTTAGCTTCCTCCGTCAACGTCCTCTTCGCTCTCTTCTCCTCTGCCATTATGTCCATAGAGACTGCTGACTGCTGGGCCTGTAAACCTCCTCTTCTTCTTCTTCTTCTTCTTCTTCCTGGTGGTCCTAAACATCTGTGGTACAAATACTAACACTCCCCCAGTGCTCTGAGCTCACAGTCCGGGCAGTCTGGTTAACAAACTGAGCTAACATTGGCTAACAGCAGCTACAGTTGTCAGCAGTTTACTTCACTGTCCATCAGGGAACTCTGTAAATCACAGAGAGTTGAGGCGGAGCAGCCGGAGGACATCAGAGGGAAAACCAGAAAACATTTTCTCCATAAAACATGATCCAGTTTGATCCAGTTTGTGACTTTACTTCTGTATTTAAATCAAAGTACAACATGAAACTTGTTGTTAGTGAAGATCAATAAAGTTTATTTTGAATCATTTTGAAGATGTGCTTTCACATCATTACGTCCTTGTCCTCTGGGTCAAACCACCTCATCCTGACCCACCTGACACTGGATCCCTACAGGAAGCCACAGCGCCCAGAATAACCTGAAACCACATCAGGATCCTCTGTCAGGTTTACGGGCGGCAGACGGGAATCTGATCACGGAGCTGCTTCCTCATTCAGGCTGAACACATGACTGACAGCTGGAGAGTCGACCATCAGAGCGCCACGCCAACACGTCCAGAACCTCTGATCAGAACCACTGATCAGAACCACTGATCTGTAATGTGATCATTTCAAACCGAGCTTCAACCTTCAGTCTCAGACACATAGCTTTAGCCTAACCACTAGCTAAAGTAGCTAACTGCTAAATAGCCCTAAACAGGGAATAATGTTACACTACCGAGGTGATTTACAGACTTTATGATGGAAACATTGATAAGTAGTGAAGCGCTAACTGTGGTTAGCTAACTGAACTGACTCAGCCCCGCCCTTAGCAAAAAGTAGTATACTTGAAGTTCATTTTATTAAGTGCTTGAGTATAAGTATAAGTGTATCAAGTATACTATCAAATCAAATCAAATCAAATTTTATTTGTATAGCCCAAAGTCGCAAAATACATTTTGCCTCGGAGGTCTTCACAATCTGTACAGGGAGTGACACCCTCTGTCCTTACACCCTCTGTCCTTAGACCCTCGGTTCGAGTGAGGAAAAACTTGCCCACAAAAAACCCTTTTAACAGGGAAAAAAGTGGAAGAAACCTCAGGAAGAGCCACAGAGGAGGGATCCCTCTCCCAGGACGGACAGACGTGCAATAGATGTCACATGTACAGTCAACAAGTCAACAGAAACATTTTGTGTAATTACAATGAAAAATGACAATGGATTACAATGAATGATAAAATGATTACAGTAGCAGTGGAACCTGTGATAGAGATAGAGAGACACAGATGCACAGCAGCAGCAAATCATTAACTAAGTTACTATAAACTGTAATGGAGATCTGGTAACATTAATGACAGTAATAATATATGTAGTGGACGTCATGCAGGACCACAGCAGCAGTCACGATCCACGAGAACCTGCTGGACGAGAGAGCACAGAAACTCCGGGGAAGAAGTTTAGTTAGTAAGATGCATTAATGTACATGTATGACAGACATGTATGTTTACAGATGGTGGTGGTGAGAGAGAGAGGGAGAGAGAGAGAGAGAGAGAGAGAGAGAGAGAGAGAGGGTTTTCAGTAAAGGGAGATGTGACTGCATCTTCAACCAATACCATGCCTGGCTAGGCATAACCCTGAAAGGAGGAGACCCCCGGCAGTATAGTCCTATAGCAGCATAACTAAGGGATGACCTGAGCCAGCCCTAACTATAAGCTCTATCAAAAAGGAAAGTCTTAAGTTTACTCTTAAAAGTGTTGACCGTGTCTGCCTCCCGAACCCAAAATGGTAGTTTGTTCCACAGAAGAGGAGCTTGATAGCTGAAAGCTCTGGCTCCCAATCTACTTTTGGAAACTATAGGAACTACAAGGAACCCAGCATTCTGAGAGCGCAGTGTTCTAGAGGGGTAGTAAGGTACTATGAGCTCTTTTAGATATGATGGTGCCTGACCATGAAGAGCTTTGTATGTAAGGAGAAGAATTTTAAATTCTATTCTAGATTTAACAGGTAGCCAATGCAAGGAAGCCAAAATGGGAGAGATGTGATCTCTGATCTTGGTTCCTGTCAGAACACGTGCAGCAGCATTCTGAATTAGCTGCAAAGTCCTAAGAGACTTATTGGAGCAGCCTGATAACAATGAGTTACAATAGTCCAGCCTAGAAGTAACAAATGCGTGGACTAGTTTTTCTGCATCTGCTTGAGATACAATGCGTCTGATTTTGGCAATGTTACGTAAATGGAAGAATGCAGTCCTTGAAATTTGTTTTATGTGACATTAAAGGACAAATCCTGATCAAAAACAACTCCAAGATACTATGGATACTATGGACCATGTACTTGTAGTGCACTAGAAAGTGTACTAATTTAATACTTCTTCGGACTAAATTGGAACATTTTTAGTTTATTAAAGTATACTTTAAGTATCATTTTAAGTTTACAAAAGTACACTTTCAAGTATACAACAAGTACACTCATCTATATACTACTAGTGTACTAGGTATACTTCTAGTCCACATTTTAGTTTATTGAAGTATACTTTAATGAACTTAGAATTTTCTACTAGTTTACTTGTTGTTATACTTTAAGTATACTTGTAAGTTTGCTTAGCATATTACTTGTAGCATACTATTTATATACTTGAAATATACTTCTTAAAGTTAACTCATACTGTACATACACTAGAATGCAATGTATTAACAAAATCACAAGACAGAATGTTGAGAACAAGTTTGATATATTTATATAACATTTTAAGACATACCATATAGTGTATTTACAAATGATTTGGAAAATAAAAAACTTGATAGAAACAAAAACGCTACTTTTATGACTTCTTTTCAGTTACTTGCTTGGCATAGCTTATGTTGTTGCATTTCTTTCTTATGATTCGTCTCACATCTTGCATAGTGGTGTCAGGGAACTCCGCCTGGGCATGGACTGTGAGTGAAAAAACACACATACAAAACAAAACATTACTTCAATGTTATTTTTATTCACCATCCACAATTAACACACATGTCAAAGAGGCATGGAGGATGGTTTATCAGGTACATTTCTGAACTTAAATGCAAACAGCAAAAACTGCTGTAGAGGCATTGCACATACATCACACCCCAATCAGCTAGACTGAATATGACAGAGTGGTAACTGAGTGGCAAAACAATGGGCAGCATGCCGGCAGCGACATCACGTGCAAACCCTCTATAACAGGGCTATTCAATTAATTTGGAATTGGGGCCAGTTCATGAATCTGAGGCAAAATAAGGGGCCGGAGAATATGAGTAATCACGGTAACAAATAAAGAAATTACAACAACATACTGAGGGAGTCAATATATTCTATTTTGTAAATGCAGAACAACATATGCACATAAATCCACACATGGACTACTACTGTACTAACTTTTAATAATAATAATAATAATACATTTTATTTATAGGCGCCTTTCAAAACACCCAAGGTCACCGTACAGGTAAAACAGGGTTTAAAATACATAACAGACATCAAAACATTTAACAAACTGTAATACACTAAAAGATACAATAAAAAGAAAAAAGATTCGGTTTAAAAATTAAAAAAAAAAAAAAAAAAAATCTGGAGAGAGTGACAGTCAAGGAGGGTATGATTGGAGAAAAAGGTGGGTTTTGAGATGGGATTTGAAAATTGCCAAAGTGTCAATGTTGCGGATGTTGGGTGGAAGGGAATTCCAGAGGCGGGGGCGGAACGGCTGAAGGCTCTGGACCCCATGGTGGTCATGCGGGCAGGAGGGATGGTGAGGCTGATGGATGAAGATGATCTAAGAGTCCGGCTGGGTGTGTTGACATGGAGAAGTTCTGTCAGATAAGGAGGGGCGAGGTTGTGGAGGGCTTTGAATGTTAAGAGCAGGATTTTATAGGTGATGCGGTGGGTGATGGGAAGCCAGTGAAGCTGCTGGAGAACAGGGGTGATGTGATGAGAAGAAGGGGTCCTGGTGATAATCCGGGCAGCAGCATTTTGCACAAGCTGTAGTTTACGGAGGGACTTGAGGGGGAGACCAGTGAGAAGTGAGTTGCAGTAATCCAGGCGGGAGGTGACGAGGGAGTGGACCAGGATGGCGGTATTGTCGGCGGTAAGGGACGGGCGGAGACGGTTAATATTGCGGAGATGGAAATATGCAGACCGGGTAATGTTATTAATGTGTGAGTGGTAAGACAGAGTGCTGTCCAGGACGACACCCAGACTCTTGACTTGAGGGGGAGGGGGAGACAGAGAAGTTGTCAATGGTGATGGTGAAACTGTTAGCTTTGGAGAGGGTGGATTTAGAACCAACGAGAAGAACCTCAGTTTTGTCACTGTTCAGTTTGAGAAAGTTGGAGGAGAACCAAGTCTTGATTTCTTGGAGACAGTCACAGAGGGAGGTGGGAGGGAGGATGGAGGTGGGGTTAGAGGAAAGGTAGAGCTGGGTGTCGTCCGCATAGCAGTGAAAGTGGATATTGTATTTATGGAATATGTGACCAAGGGGGAGGAGGTAAATGATGAAGAGGACTGGGCCGAGGACAGAACCTTGTGGTACACCAGAGGAGATGGGAGATGGCTGGGATGCAAAAGTTTTTAGTTGAATGAATTGAGTTCGGCCAGTGAGATAAGAGCGAAACCAGTCCACGGGTGTGCCAGATAGTCCAATGGAAGCCAGTCTATGGAGAAGGATGGGGTGGGAAATAGTGTCAAAAGCTGCTGTCAGGTCAAGGAGGATGAGAATGGATAGGAGTCCAGAGTCTGCTGCCAGGAGGAGGTCGTTGGTTATTTTGAGTAGAGCTGTTTCAGTGCTGTGATGGGGACGAAAACCGGATTGGAACTGTTCATAGAGGTTATTGTCGGAGAGATGAGGATTTTGGAAAGGAATGGCAGATTGGAAATAGGCCGGAGGTTATTGAAATTGCTGGGGTCTGAACCAGGTTTCTTGAGAATCGGAGTTACTGCAGCACATTTGAGAGATGGTGGGACAGAACCAGAGGTGAGGGAGGAGTGGATGATGGTGGTGATCAGAGAAGACAGGTGGGGGAGACAGGCTTTGACCAGGGGTGTCGGAAAGGGGTCGAGTTGACAGGTGGATGGTTTCGATTTTCTGATAAGTTCCGATACATCAGCAACAGAGGGAAGGTGTAAATTAGAGAATGGTTGAAAGGAAGGGGGTCGGGGGGGAACAGGAGGGAATGCATTGTAAGAGATGTGAGAGACCAGTTGCTGATGGATAGTTTCAATTTTACCACTGAAAAAGTTCATGAGAAAATTACATTGTTCAGCAGAGTAGAAGTGTTGGGGGAAGTTGTCCGGAGGGTGTAGGGAGTTGTTAAGTACAGAAAACAGAGTCCGAGTGTTCCCATCACCAGCGTTGATGAGACCTGCATAGTATTGTGATTTGGCTGTGTTGATTGAGTCCTTATAATGGAGGATGTGGAGGTGATACGTTTCCTTATGAACAGTGAGACAGGTTTTATTGTAGAGACGTTCCAGTTGTCGTCCTTTAGTTTTGAGGAGGCGGAGTTGAGGTGTAAACCAGGGAGCAGAGCGGGTGAATGATACAGTCCGGGTTTTTATGGGAGCAAGTGAAGTCAACAGTGAGTGGAGACTGCTGTTGTAGTGGAGGACGAGTTCATCAGATGTGGAAGGGGAGGTGATGCTGGGAAGTGATTCTATGGCCGTGGTAAGGGTTGTCAGATTAATGTCCTTGATGTTACGAAAAGAGATTATACGTGATGGTTTAGTTTTGGAAATGGACAAATTCAGATTAAATGATATGAACATATGGTCAGAGATGGGGAAATGAGTAGAAGAGCAATTAAAAGGGATGACACCAGAGCAGCACACCAGATCAAGGATATGACTCTTGGAATGGGTGGGGAAATTTATATGTTGCTTAAAATCAAAACTGTCCAAGCATGATGTAAAATCCTTCGTGAGAATATGGTTGATGCTGTCCATGTGTATATTAAAATCACCAAGCACAATGGCATTGGGAGAGTGTGTGCAGAGGAGAGTGAGAAGAGAGGAGAACTCATCAATAAAATCCTTGTTGGGTTTGGGAGGACGATAAACAGCAGCTACTACAGTTGGTGTTGGTCCAGTAATTTGCAGAGCCACTGATTCAAACGATGAGTATGTGGGAAGAGTGAGAGGCGAGACACGCCATTTCTCGTGGTGAATTATCGCGAGACCTCCTCCTCGACCGGTGAGGCGGGGCTGACAAAGGTAAACAAACCCAGGTGGTGTGGATTCATTTAATTGAGAAAAGTCGTTCGGTTGCTGCCATGTCTCTGTCAAGCAAAGAAAATCCAGTTTGGAATCGAGGAGAAGGTCCTGGAGAAAAAGTCCTTTGCCCGTGAGTGAGCGGATGTTGAATAGTCCGAAGTTGACATCACTGCAAATAGAGGTGAAGACATGGTTAGCCGACTTGGCTAGGTTGGCTAACACGCCGCAGTTCGCTCGTCTGTCGGGTTTTCTGCGAGGACGGCGAGTTGTGGACCAGATGGAGTTGATGGCAGATGAGTGGTTGATATGGAGTCTCAGGCGGGACCCGCGGTGGATGTATTTCCGACGGGGGAGCCGAGCAATGTCCGGGTAAAGATATAGCACCGGTGGAGGATCTGACAGGTGGATCCGCAGCTGGAGGAGCTCGGCAGCTGTGTACTGGTGAAGGGCTGTCGATGGACCTAGTATACTGGATAGGAGAATCCAGGCTAGGATAAACCAAACTGCCAATCCGTTATTCCACATGATGGACGAGTGGAGGTGGTAGCTAGCAGGTAGCAGCAGCCAGGTGAGGAGTGGGAGTCCAGCAACACGCCACAGGTAGTGTAGTCAATATTATTATTATATTCAGTCTGTCCGTTTACCAAAACGGGCAGAGCAGACTGTTTCAAAGCCACTGCACCAGCATAAACCAAAGTCTATTAGGTCGGAAGACCATAATGACGTTCAAAACAAAAAAGTTAAAAAGTTACCGGCGAGCAGCGGCAGCAAGTCGCGCCAGCGTTCACCCGACCCGGCCTTCGAACACCTGAAAACCTGAAAGCCCAAAATGGAACTCTGGCCAATACTTTTGTCCATTTTGAACATAAATCAGAGATATGATATGATAGATATGACATATCAGAGAGACATTTTGTCTTGTTAGCCAACCTTCATGCTTGAAAGAAAGAAGTCGCAAGTTGCACTAGAGCACACTGCGAATGGCGATTTTTAATTGGTCATGTGCGGTCCCCCAAAATATATGTCCAGCTAAAACACGTATATTCTACCTGTTTTTCCACCATGACTTAAATGTGCGCATACCGCCTCCTACTGCATGAGAGAAATTAGTCATAGACATGCACTATATGAGACTATCCATATGTAATAATTACAGTACACTCTAAGGGCCGGTACAAAACGCCCAGGGGGCGCCAATTGAATAGCCCAGCTCTATAATTTACGACAACTGTAAACATTATTTATTGTTTACCATCACATAGAAGCATTAGTATTTGTTGTTTTTTAGAATTATTTTATTTGTAGTACTGATAGTGCGTGTGTGAGTGAGTGTGTGTCATTATAACTGTATGTTCCATATTAAAAGTGACAGTATTGAATCAATATCGTCTGCAACATTACAGTACATGGAACATTACAGTCATTTGCTAATAAAAGAAGGGGGAAAACAATATGTATGGATTTATTTTAGAATGAGTTTTGTCTTAAATTAAATGCACTCACCAAGTATAGCATCAAGCTTTGTGTTATCCAGTTGTGGCTTTGACTCCACATCTTTGTGAGCCCCTGACTGCCTCTCGGTCAAACTTGAATTGGACAGTGTTTCTCTACCGTAGATGAGCGCCGCAAGATCCCCAATGTACAATGCTTTACTTGCAGTCCGCAGAGACTTCAGCTTTCGTCTTGGGACTTTTACATCATGGCCTCGCACAAGAAGCACCTGCAAAACATTTGAATGTTACTCACCAAATAATGATTAAACAAATACAGTATTCTTTGGAAATCTACTGTATCTATTCATCTATGCAGTGAATATGCATAGGCATAGTCTATAGACTAACTCCATAATATGAGAAATCTGGGGGCGTCATCATACCATTTCCTAATCCATCATTAATGGTATATGTCCAGCACAAAGTTGATCAATATGCTTTCTTTCTAGCTTATGTGTACAATCAAAAGATGTAGATTTACCATATCATCAGGGTCAGACAACACTTGAGGAGAGCCGGGTGCAGAAACTGGTGGGCCTACAGGTGGTGTGGGTGTTGACCAGGTGGATGCAGGAGTTGAGATCTGAACTGTGATTTTTTCGATGACATCTTTCAGCTGTGTCACTACTGCTGGAAGCTCTGTAAAGGGAATGAAAACAAGGGGGGAAACAAGGGAACAAAAGCTTTGTGTCATTACTGTGTTTTGGGAACCCTTTAAAACATTACATTAGTCATTTGTGTTATGAAGAGCATGGTTGGTGGTGGAGCTAATTAAGGAGGAACGGGGAGTAGGAGGAGACTGAATCAGCCATAACCTATAAATAGAAGACTGAGGCCAGGTATGGGCCTTTTTCCACACTTGGCAGCAGATCCCAGCTCTCCCTGGCAGCCATTGTTTGTCTGTGTGATTTGTGAGTCTCTTTGTGTTCAGATGTCAATGCTTCTATATTGGAGTATTCGTGTTAAATTATGTTGGTTCAAGGCTGCACAGTATACTAATCTAATTCTCAGTTAAATGGTAATTTCTTTGTATTTGGGAAGATTTTTCAGTAATTATATTTAGCCGTTTCTATTTAGATGAAACCAGCTTTGATTGTTGTCAGCCTACCGCCTTCTCACAATGACAAAGACAATAAAACAAATAAATGTTCTGGATTTCTGGATCTCGTGCAGTTCATTGTGTCAGACCGCACACCACCACAGTCTTTAAAAGCTGGTGTTTTACAATTTTCTTTACTTGAATTAATAAACAGAAAATACCTCTCATGGCATCTAGTATCTCTTTCACATGGCCTTCTTTCAGGCTCTTGATTTCTCTCTGAAGCTCTTTCATTTTCTGCTGTGCCACACTCCAGTTTCTGGGCATCTTCTCCTCATCTGATGACTCCTCATTTGAGTTAGTTAACTACACCAAAACACATGAAATCAAAGAATCAGCCTTCTCTGTGGCAGCAAAATTCACACCATAATTATTGCATCAACTCAAAGTACCACAATTAAAATATAATCAAATATTTTACCTCTGAAGATGCTTTGTTTGCCAGCTGCTTCTTCAGCTCTTCAATCATTTGGTTTGCTGACTCTTTTTCTGCACAGGTTGCTCTTTTTCTCTTCTGTCAAAATTATAATTCAGTTTTGTATTTTTATAACAGGCATATGTAATAACATTGATGTTAATGATGACGATTTAGTACTAGTTACAGAATCGACTGCACCACTGATGGATCATACCTAGATTCAGAAATGTGTAATTAATCAAAACAAAAATCATTTAACTATGGACTTGGCCAATTGTCAAACGTATTTAATTATCTGCTTATACTAATCAGGCTTAAAGAGAGTCAGAGGGTCTTAGCAGTTTGCCTAATTTATGTAACTGATAACAAGACAATATTCTTTAATGATTGTAACAGTGGATAAAAACAGGAGAGGCACTACCGTTTCAAACAAGTGCATTTCTATACAAGTTTTATGCACACCAGAAACGATAAAGAAATGTCACTTCTGTTCTGAATTACAATCGACTGGTGTCATACGGTGTTATTTATCCAGGCAACTACCTTTTTTGTGGAACTTCATGATCCTCCTCTTCCACATCTTTCCACTTGCTGTTCGGCTTACTTCCTCTTGGGTGCTTCTTGCTAGATGTCTTGACCCCTTATGAATTCCTGTCTCTTCTTGCAGAGATCACTGTAGTTGTCTGTGTAAGAAACGTGATCAAATTAAAAGCTTGACTGTGGGATCTCTTTAGATGTTTGTGTGTGTGTGTGTGTGTGTGTGTGTGTGTGTGTGTGTGTGTATACATATATATATATACTGTATATTCAAACCACATAAAAGCCTATTAAAATATGGAAAAACCTGGAGAGAAACTACCACAGGCTAAGCATGTAGGTCAACTGAAATGGGGTTTAAGTGCTAAATTAAATTTACACTTATATGCTAAATTACTTACTTTTGAAAAAAGCAGACATGCATGAAGCATTGCCATGTGTTGTGAGCTTGTAGATTAGCTTTTTTTCCAAATATATAGGTATAGATGTATATCTCCAGGCCCCACTTTGAGAACAACTGGGCTATGACAAGGTGACAGATTAAATCAATGCTATCAAGGTAACTGGGAAGCAATAAAATCCAACAACTTACCACCAAACATTAAAACTTTTGCTGGGAAAAAGGCTGGACCGTCTGACTTTTTTCTGCCTTTAATGTTCCACTTTACCTCCATCCATCCATCTTCATCTTCTAGATTAGGGCACTGGGTGATTAATTTTGGACATTGTTGCTGGTTGTCAGGACTCATCCATGAAATCTGACGACAGTCTTGTCTTTGAAATAATAAATGGCAAATGCCATTGTGGTATCCTAATGCTGAAAATTACATTTTAGGTACCGTATGTCTTTTCCTCCTTTCCTTGTTGAGAACAAGACCGTTAACTACGTAATGTGGGCGCCAATTTCAAATTGGGCTCCCATTGGCAGCCAGGTAGGGAGGCGGGGACACGGGCGGAAGTGCAATGCGCGACCATACAGTCTATGTGCACAACACTGTGACAGCACAGCGAGAGCTGGGAAGAACCACTCTGAGTTAGCTCATCAGAGAAAACGTTGCGGACCGTATAAAAGATATTTGGAGGATGACACAGCAGAGATTCCAAGGACTACCAAGCACAGATGGAAAGTAAAAGTAAGTAACAGATAATTAATTAAAGGTAGAGTCTGGAGTTTTGTTCGTTGCAGTTTGTAAACAAAACATTCAAACTGGGCCCCTCCTCTCGGGCTCAACTGTGTAGCCTCCTGCCCCTGACAGCAGTAGCAGCAGCAGTTGTCAGTCCGAGTGAGGCGCTGGAGCTGTGGGCCCATGGGGGAATGAAATGACTTGAGTAATAACTGACATTTATATTTGAACACCCCACCTTTCCAGGATAGGGCAGAACTACAGCATAACACACAAGATCACATGAGTCAGCCTATTGCTTCCCACAGAGAAGTTAGAGATGATGTCAACAGTAGGAACTCCTCCACAACTAGGCTTTTGGATACTGCCTTTCAACAGGTAATACGCAATGACACAGTTTTAGTCTAAGTGGAATTGTTTTATGTCCAAGTTATTACTGGCATTAAATCTTGAAATATGCCAGGACATCTTCTGTTGCCAGGATACAACCCCCCCTGTATCTGGGTAACTTTCTTATCCTGCTTGATTCAATTTTAAGAATCTTCCCTAAACTGTGCTGTCAGCTCCCCAAGTAGGTATAATCATTAGCACATGTCATATGCCACGTCACTGATTTATTTTTCTCCCATAACACTACAAGCACTTGAGGTCTAAAGCACTTTTAAGTTGTCTAAAAATGAAAGTGTACACCTACTCTGTTTATGATTTGGTGATTGGACTTGACATAAAGGGAGTTAATTCATTCAATTATTCACTATCTTTCTCTTGTTAATGTGTAGAATGCCAATCATGATGATGACATCAACACAGATGGTCACATGAGTAATACTTCGACCAATGGAGAGGAAGAACTCAACAATTCCAGCAGTGAAGATGAACTCAGTAATGAGAACTCTTCCACAACCAGCCTGTTGGATATGGATATTCAGAGGTACACTTGTAATAACATTTTTAGCCTCACTGGAATGTTTTGTTTTGGGGTGTTTAAAAAAAGTTTAAAAAAAGTAAATGTCCAGTTCAGACAGCAGCCTGCTGATCTCTGAAAAACTCACCGTCACCATCTTTTTTACGGTGAAAACTGCCCACTGTAAACATGTAACCTAGAGATTTTTGCACACACGACCTTACACACGATTGGGGCGCATATCAGGTGTTTTAAGCTTGGAGGAAATCAACAGAAGTAGTTCTATACTAGATGGATTTAATGACTGTCTAAATGTCGGGCATTTTTCTTAACAGAGGAAAGTGATGCTGATGCTGTTAAAATCCGCGATCCCGGCTTGCTGTATAAAATGACTGAAGCGGGTTATTGGTGAGCCTTCAATGTGGCGCTGACACAGGGTCTCTGTGTAAAAGGGGCTATAGTAATACTCATCAGAGGGCTTCCAGTGACACCCTCACCAAAGTGTCAACAGTGCACACATTTTACAGTACATGTAGTTAGAGGTTTGCTGTAATAGTTGAGTGCATTCATACCACCTAACGGACAGTTTAGCTTAATTGTGGTACATTTTGTCCTATCCTCTAGCCTAACCCAACACAAATGACAACATTGTCAGCAAAAAGCTACAGCAAACCACCTGCACAATTTCAATCATTGATTTATTAACTACATTTTTCATTCTCTTGCCTTTGTTAACACGTAGAATGATAATAAAGATAACCAAATCAACACAGAGGAACACTGGAGTAACACTTCCAACAGTGAAGATGAAGCCGATGAACTCAACACTGAGAACCCTACCACAAGCCAATTGGATGTGGAAATTTCAGAGGTAAATGCACCATTCTATGTGGTAGTTTATATATGTTTTCTTTATATAAATGTCTACTCTTTTAATTAATTACTTCAAGTAATCTTTTTCCATTGTCAACCTGCAGAATGAGGAAGCCCTGTCACATTCTGAAGAGGACTTGATTGATGCTGCCAGTAATGAAGGTGAAAACCATGCTGACGATGAAGACGGATGGAGGGGAATAGTACTAGAGAAAAGCTACCTGAATTTCCAGTGGTATGTAGACAGTGGCTCAATAACACATTGCTAGTTACCCATTACATAAAATTAGAGCATTTGGAGACAATTCTACATAATAATAATACATATACTGTATGTGCTAACTGTAGCTGTTGTTCCCATCCATTCAGCAGATATATTTCTACTGTGCCTGGATCACCTGGGGAAGCTGCAGTGTGTTGCCTAACAATGTTAGTTTTTGTCAAGGCATGACATTTTATAATTGCATGATGTGGAGTTGAGGAAGCACATCGTGAGGAAGCCTGAAGGCAGGCTGTTTCAAAATAACAGCATCTGTAGAAGTAAAAAAAAATAGACAATCAAGCTATTTAGACCTGAGGCTGATTCTAAAAACGCTTTCTACATCCTAATGCCTGCTTTATACTTCACCGTGCGACACATCCTATGCTGGGAAATAGCAAGTCCGCAAGCTCACAGCACATCTTATTCGAGATGTCCTGTGAGTCTAAATTGGTTAAACGTTACAAGTATCGTGGGTTAAATTGCATTTTTAGTAAATTACAATATTTCGTATAACCCTTAGGAAAGTTACTTTCTAGGCTATGAACCAATTGTTGTGAATTTTGTTATAAGGGTAAAAATACTTTATGCTAGACTGATATTACTGCTTAAGTTTGCTGCTACTCATTCTCATTTATACATGCTTTTTCTATCTTTTTTCCTATATCTATAGGGCAGTGAAGACCAAGCAGATGGTGACAAGCCCCTGTATCCTGGTGCACCTGTTTCAAAGGGAGAAAGTTTATTGATGCTGATGTCCTGTGTGCTGCGGAACAATTTAACGGGCAAAGCACTTACTGGAACTGTTCAACCTGATGTTTCCAGGTCTGGTTCCATCCTCACATTACCTTTTCCACAAAGAATTTGGAAGTTAATCAAAGTCTGGAGTTCACTTTTATTGTGAAAAATGTTACCTTGGTATTAGTGCAGACTGTCCCTCTCATTGTACCCTTTGCAACACAGTATTTGATGCCAACACAAGTTTAAAAAAGGGCTTCTGCTTTCTTGTAATTTCCCTTCATGCACAGATTAAACAACTTCTGCAGGAACATGATGTCAGTCTTACTGAAAAAAGTAGATCCTTTGGTGTCTCAACTGACATACAGTCTGATGGAGAGTATCAAAAACTGTGTGACAGTGGAGTTCTTGGAAAAGATGATTTGACTCTGATTTGGAATTGTGATGGTGCACCAGTGTTTAAAAGCTCTAAATGCAGCATTTGGCCGATTCAGTGCCAGATAATTGAACTGGAACCAGAAATGAGAAAAAGGCACATTTTGATGTCAGCATTATGGTTTGGGCCAATTAAACCAGCCATGTTTACATTGCTGACATCATTTGTGAAAGAAGCTTCATTATTAGAGACTGAAGGTATTGACTGGCAAGACAGACAAGGACATGGTCATGTTTCCAAAGTGTTTGTGCTGATTTGCTCTGATTCTGTGGCTCGTCCATTGCTTCGCAACACTAAACAGTTCAATGGTTTTTACGGCTGTGATTTTTGCTTGCACAGAGGTGGTAAATCGTATCCATACGAACAACCTGAACCCCCACTTAGAAATGAGAGGGATCATTTCAGTCATGCAATGTCAGGTACAACTGATGAACCAGTGTATGGAGTCAAAGGGCCATCTCCTTTAATGCAGCTTCAACACTTCCAAATGATAAATGGCCTCATTCCTGAATATCAACACAATGTGTGCCTTGTGTCACTCGGCAACTCTCTACACTGTGGTTTGATACAACAAACAGTGATCCCCCCTGGTACATGGGTAAAGAGATTGGTGAAGTTGATAGGCGACTTGTAAAAATCAAACCACCTGTTGAGATTACTAGGACACCAAGGTCACTGACTGAAAGGAAGTTCTGGAAAGCTTCAGAGTGGCGAGCATTTCTCGTTTTCTATTCTCTACCTGTATTGAAAGGCATACTCCCTGCAAGATTTTGGAACATTTGTTCCTACTGGTGTTTGGCTATACAGGTACATTATTGCAGGATACCATAAAGACCGAAAGCATCCTGATAGCAGAGCTAGCTCTAAAGAAATTTGTCATTGTGTTCCAAAGACTGTATGGGAAAAACAACATGACCTTTAATATACACTTGCTAACACACACTGCTCAAAGTGTCAAACACTGGGGGCCATTATGGGCTATATCAACCTTTTCGTTTGAATCCAATATGGGCACTCTCATGAAGTATTTTCATGGAACACAGTATGTCCCCTCACAAATAGTCAGAACATTTCTGTTGTGGAGAGAATTGCCAGAAAGGGCCAAGAACACTATCCACCCAGAACATGAAAAGGTTCAATCTTTTGTTGAAGAACTTTACTTTAGTAAAAGAAAAACAGAAAATTGTGAAATACTAAATGAAAGTGTCAGAGGTTTTGGTCATCCCCCAGTGCAAAAAAG
This sequence comes from Argyrosomus regius, assembly GCA_946959425.1. Lineage (NCBI taxonomy): Eukaryota > Metazoa > Chordata > Actinopteri > Sciaenidae > Argyrosomus > Argyrosomus regius. The sequence continues at coordinate 1,375,761 of OX336894.1, forward strand.
TATTAAAATGTCATATAGGCTTGCCATTGCAAAGATGTGTGGAAATCTAAGCAACTGCTTCTGGTCTTACAACCGTTTCTTGGTCGATGGAGTTCTGTATCACAGTCAAAACTATGACAGACTAAACAAGAGATACAACAGTGCTGTATGCTTGAAAGATGGTACATTTTGTTTAATTAATGACTTGATTTTTTTTTAACAAACGTGTTCACATCAAATGTCTGCATTTTGTTCATGTGCCAAACTATGTTGTGTTTTAGTTGAGGTACTTACTAAATCAGACAGGCCTGTATGTGTAAGATTCACAGATCAATGTACAAAGTACTTTCATATATGAGGTTAAAAAAACTGAAACTGTTAATGCTGTCTGGCCTGACATGATTAAAACAAAATGTGTTCTTGTTGAAACAGATGATGCTGTGTACATAACACCATTGCCAAACCCTTATGAAAGGGACTAGAACTTGATCAATAAAGTCAAGTCAAATGTTTCTCTGTTTTTGTGTATGTTTTTAAAGTACATAAGATAATGCAATTGAGCACACATACTATTTACTGTAAACTTTTAAACTCCAGCACTATATGATCTTGAACATCTAAGTTTATAACAGGGGTAATACCTCAAAGCAAATGTGTGTAGTGAAAAACATTTTTATTCTGCTAAATTAAATGTAAGCACGAGTCGATGACTTGACCTTATTCTGTACTTGGATCAAGATATACTAAGTATTAGTACTTTTTAGGCAGAAAGAAGTAAAAAGTAAACTAAAGTACAAGTATAAGATTTAGTATTAAAGTATAAGTGTAAGTCTTAGTATTAATGTACTTAGACTATTCTTTATACTTTTCAGTATAAGCCAAGTATACTTCACTATACTTTTCTTAAGTATATAAAATATAGTATATAAAAAGTAAACTTCAAGTACACTGCCTCAGTTTTAGTATATAATAAGTAAACTCGTAGTACACTTGAGTAAACTACTTTTTGCTAAGGGCGGGATGCCAGGAGCCAAACCCGGCAAGAAAACCACCTTGGTAGGCTGCTGTAATCACTGTTAGACTGGACACTGCTGGTTCAGAGGTTCTGTTACTGTATTCACTGTTAGACTGGACAATGCTGGTTCAGAGGTTCTGTTACTGTATTCACTGTTAGACTGGACACTCCTTACATGTCCCTCCTTATCTAACTTTTTACAGGAAGTAAGCAGAACTCTACATCCTGCTTCATGATGATGTGTTTTAGAGCCTTTCAGCTCGTTGTTTTTCTCACTTGGTTTCCTGTCGGAGTGGATTTCAGAATAAAAGCTGTGATGTAATACTATTATAAAGTGTACGGTCTAGACCTGCTCTGTATGAAAAGTATCATGAGATAACTTTTATTATGATATAGCGCTATATAAATTACAGACTTTATGATGGAAACATTGATAAGTAGCGAAGCGCTAACTGTGGTTAGCTCAGTCAGCTGTGTAGCTAACTGAACTGACCAGGAGCCCTGGTGTGTTCCGTCCCAGGTCCGACCGTGTTCACTGGAAGGTAGATGCTGACATTAGCCCATAGCGCTAGCTGCTCTTGGCTGCTGTAAATGCCTCCATGTTGTCTTGAGCTAACATTAGCGATGCTAGTTCACTGACTTACGGACCAATCAGAGTCGTTGTTTGTATGAAGCTGTAAACAGTTTTATTGTGACATCAGAGCAGCAGAACAAACATTCATGAACACACAGTACACCTGTCGAGCTACACCTGTCCAAAGGTTTGTGCCGTTCACGCTCCGCCCCATCTACGTACAGGTGCTACATCAAACCATGCAGAGCATGTGATTGGCTAGTGATCAGGTGACTACAACCCAGCAAAACAACCAACCAAGGCAAAAGGGGGCGGGAGGGGTCACATCCAGCCAGCCAATAGGCTCTCACCTAGACCTGATGTCAGCAAGACCATCTGGGTGCTGGAGTCTGTGGGTTCAAAGAACGACACGTTAAAACCTTCAAGACCATCAAGACCTTCAGGACCTTTAAGACCTTCAGGACCTTCAAGACCTTCAAGACCTTCAGGACCTTTAAGAACTTCAGGACCTTCAAGACCTTCAAGACATTCAGGACCTTCAAGGCATTCAGGACCTTCAAGACCTTCAAGACCTTCAAGGCATTCAGGACCTTCAAGACCTTCAGGACCTTCAAGACCTTCAAGACATTCAAGACCTTCAAGGCATTCAGGACCTTCAAGACCTTCAGGACCTTCAAGACCTTCAAGACATTCAGGACCTTCAAGACCTTCAAGGCATTCAGGACCTTCAAGACCTTCAGGACTTTCAGGACCTTTATCTTCACAGCCTTGGATCAGTTTTTACGTCACTCTCTCTGCTGTCAGGCGGTCCGACTGAATGTTTCTTTGAAGATCGACGTAAAAAATGATTTTAGAGATTTTCATGATTTCTAAACATTGACTAAACATCCAGAAGCTTGTGTGGTTCCTCTGATTCATTCAAAGAAACTTTATTTAAGGTTTACACAGTCACACCGACATCTAAAAAAACAAACAGTCTTAAGATGGAGGACGCTGTTGTAGCTGCTGGACAGAGACAGCAGAGACGGAGGACATCTGACATCTTTACTTAGACTTATTGCTCTATTAGCCATCAAGCTAATCATGCTAGCTGACCATTAGTAGGTTTGTTAGCTTCATTTATTGAAGAATAAACTTCATTGAATTAAATCATTCATTAAAAACAAAATGGCAGCAAGAATAAAGAGAAGCTGTCTGCACAAAGGACAGATCCTGAATAAAGGCTCAAAACGCTTTGCATCTTCACTTCACTACCTGCTAAGCTAAGCTGCGTCAACCCTGAAGCGTGACATATCTAACATGTCACGGCAAAGAAAGAAAACGGAGGACGTGTTCTTCTTTGTTTGTTTGTAGAAAAGACGTTGACGATGGGACTGTTAGAGATCTATGGCTGTGGTCGAATATTGTGTTTGTCTCATGAAGGTTCCTCACTTAAGTGTTAACATATCTGTCATAAGAACTGTTTGAATCCTCTAACTCTTAAGGAAAGGAGCTTCAATGCTTCCTTTATTATGTCCTTTAGCATAGGATACACGGAGCATCCTTTAGGAAAGGAAAGGATCATCATGAAGTTACCGTTGCTGATTAATCATATATCTTTGCCATAACTTAACATAACATAACATGAGTTAGAACTCAACAAGAACCAAATACTGTAACGTCTGAAGTTAGTGCTAATCGTTAACACATTAGCCAGGTGTGTTTGTTTTGTTTGTGGGGGCGGGGCTAACAGTTAGCATGTTGGTTAGCTTGATCGCTAACAGTTTATCAGAAGCCACCATGTCCTGACTGAGCTAATGAAGCTAATGAAGCTAAGCTAAGCTACAAAAAAAGAAACAAAATGGAAGGAACCATCAGCACCATGATCCAAATGATCACGGTGAACTGATTTCAGTTTTAAATGCCGGCGTGACTGTACCCAGTACCAGGACCAGAACCAGAGCCCCACTGCTACATCACTGCAGATCTTTAATAAATACACTGATTTGAAGATTAACTGGGTTAGATAAAAAACAGAACCACACTGAGACCACCGTCACCAAGGACACCGACACAGAACCGGGCAAATACTGGGCTCAACTGGGACAGGCCAGGCTGGTACTAGTCTCAACTGGGACCACTGGAACCAATCTGAAATCCAGTACCAGCAGGTGATCTCACGCTAGTAAAACCGCTATGGTAAGCTACACCAGTAGAACCAGCATAGATCCACAGAACCAGTAGAACCAGTATTGGCTCTTGTACAGTGGAGGCAGTATAACAAACAGTACCAGTAGAACCAGTAAACCCACTGTACTGGTTCTGTGCTGGTTTTGTGCAGTCTGGACTGGTCTTTGTGGACCAGTCCGGGGGTAAAGGGGGACAGTCTGGCAGGACGGAGAGGTGAGGAGAGTGGGGAGGAGTTCAGCCCTTACTGCTGTGGGGGAGCCAGGCGGGGGGCTGGTACTTGTCTCTGATTGGCTGGTACTTGTCTCTGATTGGCAGCAGGGCGCTGCTGGAGGCGGGGCCCGGGTGGAGGGGCAGGGCCTCTCTGTCATCGTCTTCCTCCCCTTCAGACAGCAGGTCACAGATCTGCTGCTGCAGCTCCGGACTGATGTCGTTCTCTGCCAAAACCAGAACCCGCAGACTGGTTGGGTAGTTCTCCACCATGTCCAAGAAGACCTGGACCCGAAAAGAGAGATTGGTTTATTTATCTGACAGGTTCACTGATCAGATATCATCTATCAACTGATCAGATATCATTGATAAACAAAACATTATGTCAGATTTTCAGGCCGACATCTCCCCGTTGGATAAACTGAAGGATGACACTGATGAACAGAAGAAGAAGAGGAGGAGGAAGAGGAAGAGGAAGAGGAGGAGGAGGAGGAGGAGGAAGAGGAGGAGGAGGACAGAGCAGTGCAATTGGTCGACCTGTGCTGATTGGTTGGTCAGTCCGGTTCCTTCCAGGTCCAACACCTCCAGAGTTCTGCTGGACGCCACGGCAACCGCCAGCATGCCGGCAATCTGATCACCTGGAAACAGAACCAGACAGTACTACTGTGTAGTACAGTGCAGTACAGTGTAGTACAGCGTAGTGCAGTACAGTGCAGTACAGTGCAGTACAGTATGCAGTACAGTGTAGTACAGCATAGTGCAGTACAGTGCAGTACAGTACAGTGTAGTACAGTGCAGTGCAGTACTGTGTAGTACTGTGGAGTACAGTGCAGTACAGTATAGAACAGTGTAGTACACTGTAGTACTGTGTAGTACAGTGTAGTACTGCATAGTACAGCATAGTACAGTATAGTACAGTGTAGTACAGTGTAATACTGCGTAGTACAGTATAGTATAGTCTAGTACTGTGTAGTACAGTGTAGTACTGCATAGTACAGTATAGTACAGTGTAGTACAGTTTAATACTGCGTAGTACAGTGTAGTACTGCATAGTACAGTATAGTACAGTGTAGTACAGTATAGTATAGTGTAGTACTGTGTAGTACAGTGTAGTACTGTGTAGTACAATGTAGTACTGTGTAGTACAGTCTAGTACTGCATAGTACAGTATAGTACAGTGTAGTACAGTATAGTATAGTGTAGTACTGTGTAGTACAGTGTAGTACTGTGCAGTACAATGTAGTACTGCGTAGTACTGTATAGTACAGAATAGTACAGTGTAGTACTGCATAGTACAGTGTAGTACTGTGTATTACAGTGTAGTACTGCATAGTACAGTGTAGTACTGTGTATTACAGTGTAGTACTGCATAGTACAGTATAGTAGAGTATAGTACAGTGTAGTACAGTATAATACTGCATAGTACAGTGTAGTACTGCGTATTACATTGTAGTACTGCGTAGTACAGTATAGCACAGTGTAGTACTGTGTAGTACAATGTAGTACTGTGTAGTACAGTGCAGTACAGTATAGTACAGTGTAGTACAGTGTAGTACAGTATAATACTGCGTAGTACAGTGTAGTACTGCATAGTACAGTGTAATACAGTGCAGTACTGTGTAGTACAGTGTAGTTCTGTGTAGCACTGTGTAGTACAGTGTAGTACTGTGTAGTACAGTGTAGTACTGTGGAGTACAGTGTAGCACAGTGCAGTACAGCGTAGTACTGTGTAGTGCAGTGTAGTACTGTGGAGTACAGTGTAGCACAGTGCAGTACAGCGTAGTACTGTGTAGTGCAGTGTGGTGCAGTGTAGTACAGTGCAGTACAGTACAGTGTAGTACTGTGGACTCTTGCTGCCTGCTTAGACATAATAGAAAGCTTGCCGTTGACGTAAGCAGACATCTGTGTCTCCAGACTAGAATATGTTGACAATAACACCGTTCCTGGTAAAAACATTCTCCTTGTCTCATTCTGGGCGTATAGTATTTGTGGTGTTATCTTGAGGTTTAAAGTCTATCCACCAGCACGAGTTCGGCAGAATGTGAGACCGACTCAGGCACTTCTGATGAACTATGAGAGTGTCTCTAATTCTCCTTGATCAAGCGACAATAAATAATACAGCATAAGACATCAAAGGCTTCTGAACACTTCTTCACTCCTGACCTCACCATTGACCATTGATTCCAGCAATTTCTCCACAACACACTGCATAGTACAGTACAGTGTAGTGCAGTGTCGTACAGTATAATGCTTCCTGTACAGTATAATACTGCGTAGTACAGTGTAGTACTGCGTATTACAGTGTAGTACTGCGTAGTACAGTATAGTACTACATAGTACAGTATAGTACAGTATAATACTGCGTAGTACAGTGTAGTACTATGTAGTACAGTATAGTACAGAATAGTACAGTGTAGTACTGCGTAGTACAGTATAGTACAGTGTAGTACAGTATAATGCTGTGTAGTACAGTATAATACTGCGTAGTACAGTGTAGTACTGCGTAGTTCAGTATAGTACAGTATAGTACAGTGCAGTACAGTATAATACTGCGTAGTACAGTATAATACTGCGTAGTAGTGACGCCTGGCTCTGCCACCTGTTTGCTCAAGGCAATCCAAACTTTTCTCATTTGTTGTTCCCTGTTGGTGGAACGCACTACCAGTTCCTACCAGAGCAGGGGCGTCCCTCTCTACCTTTAAAAATCTCCTGAAGACCCAGCTCTTCAGAGAGGACCTTCTCTCCTAGCACTACCTACAACTGGACATGAGAAAGCTACCCCTTTAAGAATTGTCATAGCACTTATTGTTGCACTTGTTGCACAACGCTTTCTTATCGCTCTGTACCTTGATTGTTCCCTTCTCTGTAAGTCGCTTTGGATAAAAGTGTCTGCTAAATGACTAAATGTAAATGTAAATGTAGTACAGTGTAGTACTGCGTATTATAGTGTAGTACTGCGTAGTACAGTATAGTACAGTGTAGTACAGTATAGTACAGTGTAGAACTGTGTAGTACAGTGTAGTACAGTGTAGTCGTGGTGTTACCCAGTGGGTTGTAGTCCAAGTTCAGCACTCGGAGCTGGGAGCTGTGAGCCACAGCGATGGCAAGTCGAGCCCAGCCTTTGGAGCTGATTCCTGGGTTGGCGCTCAGTGTGAGCTCCCTCAGACCTGCAGAGGAACCAGAGAGGCATGACTAAGACTGAGACTGAGACACGACTGAGACTGGACCTCAGATGTAGTCAAATGTTTCACAGTCGCGTGGTCATCGAGTTGTCGTCGCGTTGAAGAATCCTTCGCAGTGCGATGACAGCTGATTGGATGAATTCAGGTTTGAGCCTGAAATAAAACCCCGCGAGACAGAACGTCCTCACTGCAGACTGTTCACATCTTCAGCTGTGTCTCATCAAACATTTCTTATTAAATCACGTCAGGAAATGACCCAACAGCTGAGCAGTTCTTAGACGTTACACCTGAACCTGGTCTGGACCTCAGACTAAACATCACGTGACACATTGGTGACATCACAGTTCTGATCTGGTCCACAAGTTGTCGGTTAATTGTGGTGTTACAGGCTGTTGCTAGGGCCAGGTGGTTGCTAGGTTGTGTAAACTGGTTGCTACGTTACCTGACTTGGCTCCGTCAGGCGGCAGCATCCCACAGATCAGACCCAGCGCCTCGTCTCCCAGCATGCAGTCTCCCAGGTCCAGGCAGACCAGCGCCGGGTGGGTCGACAGGGCCGAGTTCAGCGTCACCAGGCCGGCATCCAACAGAGGGTTGCCATGAAGACTGGAGGGGGTGGGAACAGAGTCACACAAACCAATTACATTGTGGCGTTTCGGTCATCTGGACCAGTCAGTCAACGGCCAATCAGACGAGGACTTACAACAGTGTCTGCAGGGAGCGGTTGGTCTTCAGGGCGTCGGCCAGGTGTCGGGTCCGGCTGATGCTGGAGACCACGCCCAGGTTCAGGTTGAGCTGAGCGAGTGAGTGCGACTCTGCGACGCTGCGACAGACGCGTCCGAAGTCTCGGTCGGCGAGCTGACAGCCGCGGACGGACAGCAGCTGCACGCTGTCCTCCTTCAGACTCTCACAGATGTCCTGAACCTCAGCCGCTGACAGCAGCTCGCCCGTGATCTGGATCGAGGCTGGCAGCATGGTGGACAGGACGGGGAGCGCGGGAACACCTGGAGGACAGACAGACCTCTGCTATTGGCTGTCCTGACATCAATAGCAGAGGTCACACTCCTGTCAAAACTCTGTTCCACCAACAATTAAAAACTACAGTTCCCATGAAGCTTTGCTCCTGAAGATTAAACACCCCCCCAGACACACACTTCCTGTTTAGATCACATGTCAGCCAGTATGCTAACTGTTTCCCTATGTTTCCAGTCTTTATGCTAAGCTAAGCTAACGTCCTGACCAGCAGCCTTAGATGTTTTCTTTAAAGCTAACATGCTAACATTAGCATGCTAACAGGTGACTGTATTGATCAGCTGTGATTGGTTATTGGTGATCAGCTGATTCATTAAAAACAGCTGATCAATAATCAATGAGTCTGTGAGGATCAAGTCTGTGCTGGTGCTGATCAATCAGCTGATTGATGAACTGACCTGATAAATGATCGATCAGCTCACGCGCGTAGGATCGGGACGTTCACGCGCTGATGTCATCATTCTCTGCTCCGGTGCCTCTGATCCCCCCGCAGGCCACGCGGTTCTGATCCACGGCGGCGGATATCAGAGCGGATCGATCCGGTACCGATTGATCGGGTTCGACCAGCTGAGGAGGCAGAGCGGCGGAGCCGGGGGGTCAGTGTCCTGCAGCCGGGCAGAGGGTCGGTGTGTCCGTCGGTGAGAGCTCCGTGAGTCCCGGTGTGTTTCTGCAGGTGACCGTTACTATGAGAACCACAGAGAGGAGCGCGAGGAGGAGGGCTCACTGTGAGCCCGCAGACAGACACCGCAAAGAAACACGCAAAGAAACACCGCAGACCAGCTGAGAGCGCACATTAGATTTATATTTATATTTTTAATGTTTTTTAGAGACACTGAACAAAGCTGACATGTATACAGATCACAGAACAAATAAACAAATAAGTAAATAAATAAGTATTACTTTATTATATTTATTATTATTATTTATTAGCGTTTCATTTATTTATTTATTTTATTCATTTTTTGTTAATAAAGTTTCTGTATTAAAAAAAAAGCGTCAGCTGAGTTGCGGCGTCGTGACGTAGGCGGAAGTGTTTGATCAGCAGCTAGCAGCGGCTAACAGCTCCGAGCAGACAGACAGGCAGGCAGAGAGACAGATAGACGGACAGACAGGTAAGACACTACACCTCGTTGTTGTTGTTTTTCTTCCGGTCATATGAACTCAGAGCAGAAGATCCGGAAGTTGAACATCCGGATGAAGAACGACAGAAACAAACAGTTAGCTTCATTAGCTTCATCAGCTGTTAGCCTCCAGGTGTTTCTCATCAGCTACCTGAACACACGTTCACATCCCTGCATACTTTGGGGCTGGTCCAGTCGGTTCTGGTTCTGATCTTTGTTGAATGTTTGAACTGAAGTGAGTTCGTCTGGACTCTGAGTCTGAGGAGAACTGCAGTGAACTGGGTCAGACATTTGAGGAGGGGACAGGACCTGGACATCTGGACTCTGGTGGACTGGACTCTGGTGGACTGGACTCTGGTGGACTGGACTCTGGTGGACTGGACTCTGGTTGGTGGACTGGTGCTGTGTGATTAGTGCTGCTGTCCATGGCTGGACTGTGTCCACCACAGGACCACCACAGATGGACTGTCAGGGTGAACCAGAACCTCCTCACTCTGTAATGAGGGGAGAGTCTGTAGATGTTCAGGTCTTGATGTCACAGACTGGAAGGTCTCGACTTCTGCTTTGGTGGTTCTCCTCCGTTTAGTGGGTTTGTCCAGGTCTGAGATTCTGGTACCAGTTAGCTTCTCAGTTTAGTTCACTGGGTTCAGTTAACTGGTTGAGTTCACTAGGTTTAGTTAACTGGCTTTAGTTAACTGGTTTAGTTCACTGGCTTTAGTTCACTGGTTTAGTTAACTGCCTTTAGTTAACCAGTTTAGTTCACTGGCTTTAGTTAACTGGTTTAGTTCACTGGTTTAGTTCACTGGCTTTAGTTCACTGGTTTAGTTAACCGGTTTAGTTCACTGGCTTTAGTTAACTGGTTTAGTTAACTGCCTTTAGTTAATCGGTTTAGTTCACTGGCTTTAGTTAACTGGTTTAGTTCACTGGTTTAGTTAACTGCCTTTGGTTAACCGGTTTAGTTCACTGGCTTTAGTTAACGATTTAGTTCACTGGCTTTAGTTCACCGGTTTTAGTTCACTGGCTTTAGTTAACCGGTTTAGTTCACTGGCTTTAGTTAACGATTTAGTTCACTGGGTTTAGTTCACTGGCTTTAGTTAACCGGTTTAGTTCACTGGCTTTAGTTAAGTGGTTTAGTTCACTGGCTTTAGTTCACCGGTTTTAGTTCACTGGCTTTAGTTCACTGGTTTAGTTCACCGGTTTTAGTTAACTGGGTTTAGTTCACTGGGTTTAGCACACTGGTTTTAGTTCACTGGCTTAATTCACTGGATTTAGTTCACCTGGTTTAGTTCACCGGTTTAGTTCACTGGCTTTAGTTAACTGATTTTATTTAACTGATTTTATTTAACTGGTTTTAGTACATTGGTTTTAGTTCACTGGTTTAATACACTGGCTTTAGTTAACTGGTTTCAGTTCACCAGTTTCACTGGTGTCATGTTTTAAATCCAGTGAAATAAAGTTCACTTTGACTGTTTAAATCTGCAAATAATCAAAATATTAATTTCATGTTTCTTCTCCACACCCCACCTGTGTGTCTCACCTGTGTCCCCCTCATCTGTCAGGTGTCTGTGGATGGAAGTGTGGAGCTCGGCAATGGGACCCGAAAGAGTCTTACCGAACTCAGAGGACGAACTGGGGGAGGACGAGAGGCCGGCTGACGGAGCTCTGCTGCCAGTGTGGAGTGGAGGGGAGGGAGGGGGTGAGGAGGAGGTGGAGGGGGGAGGAGAGATGGAGCTGGATGGAGAGGAGGAGGAGGAGGAGGGGGAGGAAGAGGAGGAAGTGAACAATGGAGAGTACTACTACCAACCTCTGAACCAGGAGCCTGACGGGGGGGAGGATGCCCCCTCCCACACAGAGCAGCTGCAGCATGTACAGCACAGGATAGAGGTGAGTCTGCCCGGCAACAGGTGACCTCATTTTGACACTTCCTGTTACAACTTATTGATGGTTTATTGATGGTTTCATGAAACAGGACATTCATCACACATCTCACCTGTATCTCTCCTGCAGGTGATGGGGCTCCACCTCCCTGAAGCTCCGCCCCCTGATAGTGATGAGGAGGAGGACCCTGAGGGAGCAGCGGCTCAGAGGAGCCGCGCCTCCATCCCGATGGATGCAGGTGAGGTGCTATGTTATTAATGTTAGTGTCAGACAGGAAGTGACCTCATCGTTTGACATCACTTCCCGTGTCCCCTTGCAGACCACGTGGAGCTGGTGAAGAGGACGATGGCTGCCGTGGCGTTGCCGTCTCTCGGCGTGCCGTCGTGGGCTCAAGAGATCTCCGACGACCAATGGAAGGACATGGTCCAGAACACACTGCAGAGCCGGCAGAGTGCTGCTGCCTTGAGGCTGGCCCGCCGGGGCAACCTCAATGGACCCTGAACACACCACGATACAACAACAGACCCTGAACACACCATGACCATGACAACAGACCTTGAACGCACCAAGACCATAAATAGAACATCAACGGACCCTGAACTCACCACAAGAACTGACCTTGAACACACCATGATCACGACAACGGACGTTGAATGCACCACAACAAGAACATCAGCGGACCCTGAACGCACCACGATGAGAACGTCAGTGGGCCCTGAACGCACCACAACCACTTTAGAGGTTAGGATGAACTCTTTGAATCTTTAATGTTTTATTCAGTGAAACTATAGAAATGAAAAAAAGTTAAATGAGCTTCTCAAACGTTAAATCAACTTTGAAAACAAAAAAACATTTAAATTAAGTTTTGCAAGTTTCAGTTTCTCCTTCATGTTTCTAATCTGACCCAATGGAACCAGGTTCTGGTTCTGTCAGAGCTGCAGCTCGGGTACGGTCTGTCAGAGCAGAATATTTCATCATATGTTAGTGTTAGCTTAGCATGTTTCTGTTGTTCAATGGTGATAAAAGTTTTTATCTTTAAACCGACATGAGAACAGTATTTTCAGATTTATGAGTCGGCAGGCGTCGTCGTCACAGCGTAAGTGTCGACTACACAGCTCGAGTCGGTTCATTGACGTGTGAAAAAAAGAAATCAATGTCGATGTTACAGAAAATAAAACTGTCAAAGTTCAGACGAGTTCTGAACCAGAGTGACCTGACCCCGGGTCAGAGTCCTGAACCAGTGACCCGGGTCATTTGCCTCAGAAAAAAACTTCAGATTTTCTGTTTTAGCTCAAAGTTTGTAAAAGCGTTTCCTGAACGTGACCTGATGAAGACGATGATGAAGAAGAGTCCCAGACTAACTGTTTGACCTCCTTTGATCCCTTACTTCAGTTTCTTTGAATCGTTTTGTCACTTTTTCATTTAATTTGACTTCTGATGGTCAAACAAACGTTTGATTTAAACAGTAGTCAATAATGATTAATCAAAGATCGGTCAGAGAACTTCCTGTTTGTATTTCAGTGTAAAAGTCCACCTTAAAGCCTTTTATTGATTTACTGATTATAGATGAAAGTCGTGTTAGTGTGTGTTACAGTGTGTTGTATGTATCCATGGAAACAGACTCTGATTGTCAAACATGTGTCTCTTTATTTGTTTCTTTGTTTCTGTACATTCATGAACATCTGTACAAAATCAGACGATGATGTCATTAACGCTCAAACTAATTAAAGTTCAACAAGTACAGGATGACAGGAAGCAGTGTCGGGGTCCGCCATCTTTTCTCTCACTGAATGTTTGTTTGATGTTGAGTCGCTGCCAAAATAAAAAAACCCTAACCCTGCAGACCCCCTCAGGCCCCTGCAGACCCCCCCTCAGTCCCCCGTAGATCCCCTCAGGCCCCCGTAGACCCCCTGCAGACCCTCTCAGTCCCCCATAGACCCCCACAGTCCCCTGTAGACCCCCTGCAGACCTTCTCAGTCCCCCGTAGACCCCCCCTCAGTCCCCACCCCTAGGCCCCCCAGACCCTCTCAGTCCCCCATAGACCCCCACAGTCCCCGTAGACCCCTGCAGACCTTCTCCCCCCGTAGACCCCCTGCAGACCCTCTCAGTCCCCCGTAGACCCCCTCAGTCCCCCGTAGACGCCCCTGCAGACCCTCTCAGTCCCCCGTAGACCCCCTCAGTCTCCCGTGACCCCCCCCTTATTTTTATTAAAGTTCCTGTCGATACAGAGACTTTACGTGGTTTGGTCTCATTGGTTCGATCTGTCACGTCCTGTAGTTTTTCCACAATAAAAGCCTCACTTCCTGTCTCATGTGACCTTTGACACGACGGCTTCTCTCATTGGTTAAAACTCAATGACATCATGACGGACAAACATTCAAACTAACAAACTGCTGGATGCTGATTGGATGTCTACATTCACTGTGTCTCCTTGTCGTCAGTCCGTCTGATGCCGCTTCAGGCTGCCGCAGGTCCATACTGACAGGTTATTGGTCAGGTCAGGTGGAGGGGGTGGGGCTCGTCTGTGCTGTGTTCAGGTGCTGCAGGATAGACGGTGTTTTCCACAACAGGAATTCAACAACCTGGAACTTGAACCTGGAGAACCTGCAGGGTCCTTGTTATTTTTTCCTGTCATCATGACGACTGAGTGATGTCATTGTTGACGAGGTTGTCAGGTGCAAGCCACCAGGTGGGGAGCGAGGCATTGAAGTTCCTGTGGTGTAGGCAGCGTATTAGCGATGCGTTCAGGGACCTTCGGTCTGTCTGTGATGCGTTCAGGGACCTTCAATCTGTCTGTGATGCATTCAGGGCCCTTTGAACTGTCTGCGATGCGTTCAGGGACCTTTGGTCGCGGTCGGGAACAAACAGCAGATGAAATGTTGGAGGTGCAACATGAAGCTGATGATGTCATCATCATATGACCTCTGACCTCAGAGGGGAGGAGGGCGTTGAACGCGGTATCATCGTGCCAGCCTGACCTCAGATCAACGGATGGGAGGGGGGCGGAGTTGGGCTCAGGAGGGGCCGCCCCCCCCGGTCAGAGAGCCTCCTGATTGGCTGTCAGGTACTCCTCGGCTCTCTTGTGAGCCTCCAGAGCTTTGATGGTGTAGACGTCCTGCGGCAGCTCTGACTTCCTCCTCATCAGGACTTTGTCCTTCTTCAGATCCTTCAGACCCTGAGAGAGAGGGGGAGGGGTGATAAGCTGATCCATCAAGCAAATGATTGGTTAACTGATTGATTGACAGGTGTGTCTTACCTGAGAGGCCTCGCTCTCCACCGTCTTCTTCAGCAGCTGAATGTCTTCAGCTGTCGGAGTCTCCGTCTCCATCGAGTACACGGCCACAGTACTGCTGTCAGAGTACAACATGTACTGCAACAGATACACACACACAGTACACAATCAATACACACAGTCAGGTACCTGTACCCACAATGCATCTCTGTAAAGCTCTGCAATCTGATACAGTAATGTCTGAGGCCACGCCCCCTTTATAAGCCTCATATACATAAATACAAACCTCTTCCTGCGGGTGGAGTCCAGGGCGGAGGGGGTGGAGCTTATTACTCTGAGACAGGAAGCCCCCCCCCCCCCACCCACACACACACACACACGCACACACACACACACACACACACACACACACACACACACACACACACAGAGTTAATAAAATAAAAAATGTATTTTCCAATTTAAAATGACACAGGTGAGGCAGAGGGGAGGGGTCAGACTCACCTGTGGGTTCTGTCGGGCCAGCTCTTCTATCTTGTGCCAAACCTCCTCTCTCTCCTTCAGCTTGTACTTCTCTCTGCAGACACACAGACCTGAGGTCAGTTCTCGGTTAGTCCTCGAGTCAGTTCTGGGGTCGGTTCTGGGGTCAGTTCTGGGGTCGGTTCTGTCTGGATCTGACCAATGGGGCGGCGGGTCTTACTTTTGTTTCTCTGCCTTGTACTGCTGCGTGCAGTCATCGAACAGCTTTTGGTTCATCTCCATGAAGAGCTTCAGAGCGTTGTAAATCAGACCGTGGATCGTCCTGAGGACCAGCAGAACCGGGTCAAAGATACACACAGAACCACTGTTTCCTGTTACAGGCATGCTTTTAATGTGAAAGGACAGGATGTGAGTGTGTTACTTGTTCCAGTGGCTCTTGGAGTTCTTGTACAGGGCAGGAAACATGATGGGGAGAATCTTGGCAGCGTTGTCGCTAATCAGACTCATGATGTACTCATTGTTCCAGTAATACAGAGCGCGCTCAGCCACCTGCAGTAGACCATGCCCCCCATCATCATCATCACAGACCACGCCCCCTCATGATGTCATGTATTCAATCAATCAGCTGATTAGTTCCGATGTGTGTTTTCAGATTTGTGTTCCAAATTATTATGCAAATAATATTTTTAGTCTTTTAATTAAAGTTTTAATTGTTCTGCTTCCTGTCTGTTCATCAATCTCAGGTTTGGTAATTAGTTTGCTAGGTGAGCCAAATTAACGGGAAACTACTTAAAGGTCCATCAGGATGAAGCAGACATGGAAAATAATATTCATAACTGTGTTTTCATGCATATATAATCACCTGAAAATAACAATATTTTTATTTTTGTTACTTACAAATGAGACTTTTATATCACAGTGGGAGGCCGCCATGTTGAAACACCGTGTTTCTACAGTAGCCCAGAACAGACAAACTTAACTCTGACTCTAGACAGAGACTTTCAAGTGTTGTTTCTCCTTTATACCAGGAAGGCGAGGGTGATGTGAGGGGACTGCAATGCAGCAATAACACCACTAGATGCAACTCAATTTTACACACTGGACCTTTAAGGAGTTGTTCCACATTATTAAAAAATGTTTCATGCAACACGGGGAAAAGAAAGATCTTTCTGCAAAGCGTGAAATAGTTCAGTATCAGCAAAATGTATGAAAACACGAATATTTCACATAAAATTGAGCGAGACGGTCGTACTGTGTCCTAACTGCACATTTCCTGCCATGGTATAAAAAGAAGAACCGTGCCTTCAAATCATTTTCATGAGGTTTTTACTGCTGTGGCATGAAGGCAGAAAAAATCATGGTGTGGCCACCATCCTGCTCCGACCTCAACCCGACTGAGAACCTGTGGAGCATCTTTTAAAGGAGGGCGGCAGGTTACCTCAAACAGCAGCTGTGGGAGGTGAGACACAGGCAGAGACAGTACATGGACTCAAAGTGCTCCTATGTTAATGAGCATTTTTCATCATCACTGAGAAATTAAAGATAATAAAAAATATTGACTGGCCGTCATACAGACTATACGCAGAATAATCTGGAACACAGTGTGTGATCAGTAAAGGTTTTCTGGTTGAGGTTCAGATCTTGGTTGAGGGTCAGGGTTCTGGTTCTGGTACCTGGAAGTGCGGGCTGGACACACACTTGGCGAGCTGTCTGAAGAGCGGCTCCTGGACTTTTACAAACTCTGACGGCTCGATGACGTCCAGGATCTCCTCCAGCTCATTCAGGAACATCACCTCCTTCGGACTGTGAGTCTTGGGCCAGAACTTCAGCAGACCCATGATGACCTGCCAGGTCAACAGGAAGTCAGACAGACAGGTAGGTTACCACGGAAACACAACAGGAGCACCACATTCTGAGCATTGGCATGGAAACAGGAGGGATGTCAGCTGACTCACCGGTTCTGTCAGACTGCTGTCTTTCTCCAAGAACTGGACCACACAGTACGCCAGCTGCAGACAGACAGGTGAGAGACAGACAGGTAAGAGATAGAGTGAGACAGACAGGTGACAGAGAGACATGTGAGAGAGAGACAGACAGACAGAGACGGACACACAGACAGTTACAGACAGACAGATAGGCAGACAGACAGACAGATAGGCAGGCAGACAGACAGACAGTTACAGACAGATAGACAGACAGACAGTTACAGACAGACAGTGACAGACAGACAGGCAGACAGTGACAGACAGATAGGCAGACAAACAGTTACAGACAGACAGTGACAGACAGACAGAGTTACAGACAGACAGAGACAGACAGAGGGACAAACAGACAGTGACAGACAGACAGACAGACAGACAGGTACAGACAGACAGGTACCTGGGGGTGGTAGACACTCAGACTCTTGACTTTGTGAAGCGGCAGCAGAACTCGGATCAGAAACATTTTGTGTTCTTCTTTCAGAGGGAGAGCGAAGCCGTTGATGATACTGAGACAGAACAGAACCAGAACCACTAAAGCAGGTGATAATAATAATAACTAGAAAATTTTTAAAGAAATTTTGAGTGTGCCTGACTCTGGCCCCGTCGCCCCCATACATTATTATCGACACTGCTCAGCAAATTCATACATTTGAATGGACTCTTATTTTTAAAGACTTTTGTCTTGTGTGTGTTTGTGCGTGTGTGCGTGCATGTGTGCTTGTCCTGTCTGTCTCTGTGTGTGTGCTTGTATGTCTGTCCTGTCTGTGTGTGTGTTTTACAAAGTCTTTTATTTTGAAGGGACTCTTATTTTGAAAGACTTTTGTCTTGTCTGTGTGTGTGTGTGTGTGTGTGTGTGTGTATGTGTGCGTGCACGTGTGCTTGTCCTGTCTGTGTGTGTGTGTGCTTGTATGTCTGTCCTGTCTGTATGTGTGTGTGTGTGTGCGTGTGTGTGTGTTTGTCTTGTCTGTCTGTGTGTGTGGTTGTGTGTCTGTCCTGTCTGTGTGTGTGTGTGTGAGTGTGTGGTGTGTGTCTGTCTCTCTATCTATGTGTCTGTGTTTGTGTCTGTGAGAAAGAAGGATAAAATGGCCGACATAAAAAATGTAGCCTTGATAGTCATTGATATTATACAGAGACTTCAATAAAATTAGTCAAAGGCAGGCTTGAGGTTGCCAAGCAACCAGGGTCAGCTGTAGGTCAGAGCAATTAGGCACAGGTGCACGCACGCACTCTGTGTCTCTCCCCCTGAGACACTCAGAAAATCTCTAAATGAACCCCCTCGAACCTGTTGCCAAAAAAACGGTGTGGCGTATCCAAAAGCCGAATGACCATGAGCATCCTCATCTTGTTGACCAGTTCTGTGTCAAGTTTCAGAGCTAAATGTTAAAAACTCGCCTCGGGAGTTAAAGAAAGAACAGCTGCTCCCTGCTCCTTTTGGAAATTTCTCCTCTCCAATTTACATGGGAGTAGATGATAGATACATAGATAGATACATCTTTGAGTCTCCCGCTAAAACTACTAAAGTCTGACAGCTTCAGCAGACGAATGTGGGTGAGAAGACGAATTTTCCTACGTTTCTATGTATAAATTATTTCTGTAGAGTGAAATTTGTAGCCTTGAGAGCAGTTTACAAATGTATTTTTCGGGAAATTTCCCTCTCCACTCTAGCTATGATGTCACGCACTCTAGCTTGTGAACATTCTACCAATACACACCCATTCATTTTTTTGGCGTGGTTTTTGGCGTTTTTTGGGCAAAAACGTTTGGCTAAACGCTTAGAAAAGTCATGGCACACCATTCCCGACCGAGCCGGTCGTTTTGATACCTTTTTTGTGTATGTGCGAACAAAACTGTGGGAGGAGTAGTCGACCGAAATTCCTGGGATACGAAAGAATAATAAGCCCCGGGAATAGTATATAGTGCGCCTTGCAGGCACACTCAATAAAAAGCGCTGTGAATAATAGATAGTGTGCTCTTTCAGGCACACTCAATAAGCCCGGGGAATAGTATATAGTGTGCTTTGTCAAGCACACTCAATAAGCCCGAGGAATAGTAAGGAGTGTGCTCTTTCAGGCACACTCAATACCTAGAAAATTTGCATATTCTGCGGAAAGTGCAGTGTGGATGCCCTCTACTGAAATGCCCGACGCATCTGTGGAAATTTGTATAAAAGGATAGAGTTGTAGGATATTTTGAACTAGAATATTTGCATTTCCTGCGGAAATACGGTGTGGATGCCCTCTGCTGAATTGCCTGATGCATCTGTGGAAATTTGTATGAAAAGATAGAGTTTTAGGATATTTTGAATAATTGTATGAATTTGTAGAATATTGTTGGGAATTTCCAAATGGGTAAAAGGGCAAATTTGGTTATTAGCAAAAAGAAGACTATAATATAGCTGCAAGCAGCGATGGGGGGCCTAGCAGCATAACAGCATAGCAGGCAAGCCTATGCCTGCTCAGGAAGGCGTCATGAGTCCATACACCAAGTTTTGTGTCGATACATCAAGTCATCGCAGAGATATTAGCCCGCTTCCTGTTTGGTGGCTTTGCCGCCGATTTGGATTGGCTGTTACGGCAAAAGAGTTTGGAGTTCAGACATGAAACTTCAGCCATGAGCCAGCCATGGTCTGAAGACCATATCCATCAAGTTTCATGTAAATCGGACAAAGTATGTGCCCTCTGTAATCATAAGCGTGTTTTTGACTAAATTCAAAATGGCTGCCAAATCTTTATGCATGTATTACACAGTCCTTCAGCAAATGTACTGGGATGTCTGAGAGTATCAGTCAACACTGGAATCAAGGTTAAAGTCCAAAGCAATATGAAGATATGAGCAAAAATCCATTTTTGCTTATTTTAGTGCCCCCCAAAGGTCAAAAGTCACCAAAATGCTTGGGCCTCTCAAAGAAGTGGTCATGAGTCTGTCTTAGAAGTTTGAAGTCAAAACATCAAACTGTTGCCTAGATATGGCCTCACTTCCTGTTTGGCGGCTTCGCTGCTGAAATGGCCGCCAGATTTTTATGCAAACACACACAGTCATTTAGCAAATGTACTGGGATGTCTGAGAGTATCAGTCAACACTGGAATCAAGGTTAAAGTCCAAAGCAATATGAAGATAAGAGCAAAAATGCATTTTTGCTACTTATACCGCCCCCCAAAGGTCAAAGGTCACCAAAATTCTTGGGCCTCTCAAAGAAGTGGTCATGAGTCTGTGTTAGAAGGTTGAAGTCAAAACATAAAACGGTTGCCGAGATATGGCCTCACTTCCTGTTTGGTGTCGCCGCCACTGAGTTTCATTGGCTGCTACAGGCAAACAGAAGCGAAATTAAAAAATCCACGTCATAACTTTTGTGCGGCTTGGTCTGAAGACTCTATGTGTCAAGTCTCGTGGAAATCAGACAATCTGCGTGACCTGAAATGCTTTTTGAAGGTTTTTGATAAAATTCAAAATGGCGGAAAATCCAATATGGCGGAAATTGACGTCATAGGGTGCGTTGAACTCGTCTGGATCCAAGGATTCCAACGGTACCTCATTTGTGAAATTTGGACCAACAGGTCCAAAGCTATAAAGCTGAATGCACTTCAAACTTTGACATGTTGGTGGCGCTAGAGAGTTCAATGTGGGCATGACAATTCTTGAGGTTGACCATGGGACTGTCTTTTCACCATGGCGTTCTAGGGGCTGCCATAGACTTTTCAATTGCAGCGGAAACGGATCGATAATAATAATAATGGGAAAAGCTACAAACACAATGGGTGCCTTCGCACAGCTTCGCTGCTAGGCACCCAATAATAGGAAAAGCTACTAACACAATGGGTGCCTTCGCAGGCTACGCTGCTAGGCCCCAATAATAGGAAAAGCTACAAACACAATGAGTACCTTCGCAGGCTACGCTGCTAGGCCCCAATAATAGGAAAAGCTACTAACACAATGGGTGTCTTCGCAGGCTACGCTGCTAGGCCCCAATAATAATAGGAAAAGCTACTAACACAATAGGTGCCTTCGCAGGCTACGCTGCTAGGCCCCAATAATAGGAAAAGCTACAAACACAATAGGTGCATTCGCAGGCTACGCTGCTAGGCCCCAAATATGCTACAGTCTCAAAATTAGTTCAGTGAAGTAGTGAATCTGAGCACTGACATAGAAGAGGTTGGCTTCATTCACTCTGTACAACATTAAAGAGACCAGCATGTGTGTACACAAACATTTATTAAGAAGAAAAGAAAACATGCATAAACAATATGACCTTATCTATATCAGAGAATAAAGTGTGTGTGTGTGTGTGTGTGTGTGCGTGTGTGTGAAACGCGCAATAGAAAGAATGTGTGTCCCTCTTATTTACACGTGCGCGCGCGTGAAACACGTCTGACCAGAGACAAAGGAGGATGTGAAGCGGGACGTTTGAACAACCACACCTAGGCACAGTGACTATATTTTATCACATAGTAACACAGCAGTTGAACAGTGGTTCATCTACCATGGCACTGGACCTTTAACTGATAAAATACAGCTGTACCGATCTTGTCAAATATGATGGCACAGATCATCTGAACAGAATAAAAACACGTAACTAAACAAACACACTAACAAAGTTAACAGTTTCGTGCTTAGCCGTGTTAAGCTATGTAAAGCTAAATGCCCAGTACGTTACCGGTCCATAAAGAAAAGAGTTGATTTGCCGCTTGGGTACGGCGGTCCTGTGAGCCGGGCAGGAAAAGTTCTGGTCCGGTGAAGTGTCCTTGCTCTGTCCGTTTGTGCAGTGTCCGTTGTCGGAGGAAACCAGTCGCTCCGTGTGTTCTCTTTACGTTAACAGCTCGGCTGGTTAACTTGTCGTCGCTCGTTACAATCAGCTGGCAGACTCCGTGTGCTGCATGCGCTGGTTTGTTTACACTCTCGGTTAGCGGCGTGCTAACCGGAGAGGCCTGAGGACAGGTAGGCGCGTCTGTTGCGGCCTGATCCTTTGTCCTTTCGTCGGTGGTCGGCGTTGTGCGGACCGAACCGAGGCTCACAGACCCTTGTGGTCCGTTTAGAGCGGAGGAGAGCGCTTGAAGAAGAGACTTAAAAGAGAGAGAACAACGGGCGACCTGGGGTTTTGTTGACCAGGTCAGGCGGTTGGGTTACTGTAACAGGAAGTGACCTGTGACCTGGGGCGTGTTTCACAATAAAAGTCCATTCAAGTCACACAATGACCGAAATTCATATGTGGACTCCCCGTGGTCCCAACAATATTGTAACAACGTGTGAGATTACCTGGAAAAAGTTGAGAAGTCTTTCTATATTTGCAATATTTATACTTTTAACTTGTATATATTTTTTATATGTTATGTATTACATGTCATGTATATTGCTGTTTGCACCAGGGATATAATGGAAATGCTATTTCAATTCTCTGTATGTACTGTACACATAGCAGCATTGACAATAAAGTTGACTTGACTTAACAAGTGAGAATTGTAGAATATTGTGAAATATTGTATGAATTTGTAGGATATTAAAGCAAAGTGTGAGATTAGCTGAAAAAAGTATTGTATTATATTAAAAACAGTGAAAATAGACCCCCCCCTCTGCTCCCCCTGCTTGTGAGTGCAGGCATGAGGTTGGCAAGCAACGAGCGCCATCTGCCGGGCCCTAATTAGAGCAGCGTGTGTGCGTGTGTGTATCAGAGTGACAGAGGGAGAGACACAGACCGAGAGTAAACAGCTGGAAACAGCAGAATGACAGATAAAGTCGTATAGCGGCCAAACTGTTGGAATTATCACTGAAACGACTTTATTGCTAGTAGCACAAGGCTTTCCTAGTCGTTTAGGTATTTGTTTTATGTGACTTCCGGTACAGAAAGGACTTCTTTCGCCTGTTAGAGAAACTGGTTTGTTTGCTTCCCTGCAGAAAAAGCCCTCCTTTTTAACATGAGGGTTAACGGGAGTGCTGCAGGGACTAGCTGGTGCTTTTCAGCTCACAGCGCAAAAACGGTAAGGCTGACAGCTTCAGTAGTGGTATCACTGCGTAGGTATTCATATTTCCTACGTTTTGAGTGGTAATTATGTATGTGTCTAGTGCGAAATATGCAGCCACACGAGGCTGGTCTGTTTTATTTTTTGACGGACTTGTTAGCTGTTCCTTCACTCTAGCTCTGACGTCACTCACTCTAGCAGGCGCAATACACACCCATTGTTAACGCAGATTTGGAGTAAAAACATGCTCAACTTTAGTGTTTGATTGTTTAAAAACGGTAAAAGATTTTGTAAAGTTAAGTACAAGGGTAATAGTTTAACATCTTGTGTACAAGTAGTAATTTGAATGAAGTCTGTAGTACAAAGTATGCAGTAGTAGTAGTCGTTTAAAGTGTAGTGGGTCTGTTGAGAGATTTGATGATTTCCAATGCATTCTTACGGGAGAAGATTTGTAGAAAATGTTGAATAATTTGTACAGTATTTATAGTAGAGATGTAAAGTAATAGCCATCATGTCCTGAATGAGTGGCATCTGGTGATATAATTTTTATGTTTGCTGCCCTCTGGGCATCCACACTAATAAAAATAAAAATTTGGATAACAAATCGTGGATTTATTTATTAATAATAAAATAATAATATATCTAATCTAATAATATATCATATCTAATAATAATAAATCTAAACACTAATCTAACACTAATTAAGTATGGGGAATAATTTATAGTGTGCTCTTTCAGGCACACTCAATGACGGTACTTGTGTTACCTCCCCAGGATCTCCAGCAGCTCAGCAATGCCGTTGTGATGTTCAGTCTCGTAGATAAATCTGTAGAAAGGACACAGAGTTCAATCTATGTGTTATGTGCTGCAGGTCATGTGACGACTGTAAACCAATCACGAGTCCTCGTTCTGACCTGTAGAAGATGTTGTTGATCTGTCGGCGGATGTAAGCGCGAAGGCCGAGGAACTTGCCGTAGATCCGGTGCAGGATGGTCTTTAGGAAGTCTCGTTCCCTCGGGTCCTCACTGTCGAACAGCTCAAGCAGCTTCAAGAGACAGGAAGTCAATACGCTTCAACAACACGCTTCATCAACATACTCCAACACCACGCTTCATCAACATTGCTCCAACAACATGCTTCAACAACATGCTTCATCAACATGCTCCAACAACACGCTTCATCAACATGTTTTAACAACACGCTTCATCAACATGCTCCAACAACACACTTCATCAACATGTTTTAACAACACGCTTCATCAACATGTTTTAACAACACGCTTCATCAACATGCTCCAACAACACGCTTCATCAACATGCTCCAACAACACGCTTCAACAAAGAGACAGGAAGTCAACACCCTTCAACAACATGTTTTAACAACACGCTCCAACAATACGCTTCATCAACACACTTCATCAACATGCTCCCACAATATGCTTCATCAACATGCTCCAACAAACACGCTTCATCAACATGCTCCAACAACACGCTTCAACAATACGCTTCATCAACATGCTCCAACAACACACTTCAACAACACGCTTCAACATGCTCCAACAACATGCTTCATCAACATGCTCCAACAACACGCTTCATCAACATGCTCCAACAACACGCTTCATCAACATGCTCCAACAACATGCTTCATCAACATGTTTTAACAACACGCTTCATCAACATGCTCCAACAACACGCTTCATCAACATGCTCCAACAACACGCATCAACAACATGCTTCATCAACATGTTTTAACAACACGCTTCATCAACATGCTCCAACAACACGCTTCAACATGTTTTAACAACACGCTTCATCAACATGCTCCAACAACACGCATCAACAACATGCTTCATCAACATGCTCCAACAACACGCTTCATCAACATGTTTTAACAACACGCTTCATCAACATGTTTTAACAACATGCAACACGCTTCAACAACACGCTTCAACAAAAAGACAGGAAGTCATCAACACGCTTCAACAACATGCTTTACAAAGAGACAGGAAGTCATCAACGTGCTTCCACAACACGCTTTACAAAGAGACAGGAAGTCACTGACACGCTTCATCAACATGCTTTGCCAAAGAGACAGGAAGTCATCAACACGCTTCAACAACACGCTTTACAAAGAGACAGGAAGTCATTAACACACATCAACAACACGCTTCATCAACACGCTTTAACAAAGAGACAGGAAGTCATTAACACGCTTTAACAACACGCTTCATCATCATGTTTTAACAACATGCTTCATCAACATGTTTTAACAACACGCTTCATCAACATGCTCCAACAACACGCATCATCAACACGCTCCAGCAACACGCTTCATCAACATGCTCCAACAACACGCTTCATCATCATGTTTTAACAACATGCTTCATCAACATGTTTTAACAACACGCTTCATCGACATGCTCCAACACGCTTCAGCAACACGCTTCATCGACATGCTCCAACACGCTTCAGCAACACGCTTCATCAACACACTCCAACAACACGCTTCAACATGTTTCAATAACACACTTCATCAACATGTTTTAACAACACGCTTCAACAAAGAGACAGGAAGTCATCAACATGCTTCATCAACATGTTTCAACAAAGACATAGGAAATCATCAACACGCTTCAACAAAGAGACAGGAAGTCTTCAACACGCTTCAACAACACGCTTCAACAAAAAGACAGGAAGTCATCAACACGCTTTACAAAGAGACAGGAAGTCATCAACACGCTTCCACAGCACGCTTTACAAAAAGACAGGAAATCATTGACACGCTTCAACAACACGCTTTACAAAGAGACAGGAAGTCACTGACACGCTTCATCAACATGCTTTGCCAAAGAGACAGGAAGTCATCAACATGCTTCAACACCTTTCAACATATTTTAACATATTTCAACACATACTCACACAATATGTTCAACACGTTTGAACACGCCAGACACGTTTGAACACTTCACAGACACGTTTGAACACGTCAGACACATTTGAACACGTCAGACACATTTGAACATGCCACAGACACGTTAGAACATGCCACAGACACGTTAGATCACACCACAGACATGTCTGAACACATCACAGGCACGTTATCTTACCGACATTACAAACTTTTGGTCGATGTATTTTTTGGCGATATTTGGTTGGAAGTCTGGAGACTCGAGGAAGCGAAGAAAGAACTCGTAGACCAGCTGTGGAGAGAAACACGTCATGAACAGGTGAACAGATGTGTTTCTGCTCTGCAGTGTGATGTCACAGTGTCCTACAAAACACCTGTACAGGTGAACCACCAGAGCATCCTTCAAAGTGGACCTGGTTTTAATCACAGCGAGCCAAGGATTCATCCTTGTGGAACACCTTTTAACCACACCTTCAACACTTTTTTACTACACCTGTGGGTCACCTTGGTTTTCTCTTCAAACTATGTGAGCTGGGAAATGTAGTTTAACTCAACATGTTTCATTCTGTCTGTCATAAACTACAAAAATAAAGGTGTGTGATTGTACCTGCAGGTGAGGCCAGGCAGCCTCCAGCGTCGGTTCGTCCTCCTCAGGATCAAACTCGGCTCCGGTCGGGTTGGAAGACGGAGGAAGAGTCCGGAACAAGTTCACTGAAAACTGAACACACAACACGTGTCTCAACATGTGGTTTCATTTCCAACAAGTCGTACAAAGGTGTGTGTGTTCTCACCTGTTACTTCCTGTTTCAGGGTTAACACATTATATAAATGTGTGTATGTGTTCTCACCATGAGGACGGCCTCGGGGTAGATGGACTCGGTCACCACATCACTGTTGTGTGTGATGTACTCGACCATCTCATTGAGTCCAGCTCTCTTCACCTCTTTGTACTTCAGGTCGCTGAGCGGATCGCTGACAAAGTCAAACAGCACGCAGCACTGACGGAGCTTCTGGACAAACAACTCCTCACGCTCCATCAGGGGGGCATCTGAGGAGGAGGAGAAGGAAGAGGAGGAGGTTAAGTCTAAAGAAAAAGACTGTTGATAGACTGATATACATGCTTCAGTTTCACTTCATTTAAGACGCAGATGTGAAGATGAGTCATTGTCATCAACGTTGTTGCTGTTAATGTTGTTATTGTCGTTAATGTTATTGTTGTTAATGTTAACATTGTTATTGTTGTTAATGTTATTGTTGTTAATGTTGTTAACATTGTTATTGTTGTTAAAGTTATTATTATTGTTAATGTTGTTAATGTTATTGTTGTTAATGTTATTGTTAATGTTATTGCTGTTAATGTTGTTATTGTTGTTAATGTTATTATTGTTATTGTTGTTAATGTTATTGTTGTTAATGTTGTCATTGTTGTTAATGTTATTATTGTTGTTAATGTTATTGTCATTAATGTTATTGTTGTTAATGTTGTTAACATTGTTATTGCTGTTAATGTTGTTAACATTGTTATTGTTGTGAATGCTGTTATTGTTGTGAATGCTGTTATTGTTGTTAATGTTATTGCTGTTAATGTTATTGCTGTTAATGTTATTATTATTGTTAATGTTGTTAATGTTAATATTGTTAATGTCATTGTTGTTGTTAATGTTATTGCTGTTAATGTTGTTATTGTTGTTAATGTTATTATTGTTAATGTTGTTAATGTTATTGTTGCTAATGTTATTGTTGTTAATGTTATTGTTGTTAATGTTGTCATTGTTGTTAATGTTATTATTGTTGTTAATGTTGTTAATGTTATTATTGTTGTTAATGTTATTGTTGTTAATGTTGTTATTGTTAATGTTATTGTTGTTAATGCTGTTATTGTTGTTGTTAATGTTGTCATTGTCACTGTTGTCATTGTTGTTATTCAGTTATTCAATTTTATTTATATGGCGCCATATCATAACTTATGTCATGAGATAACTTACAGTTATCTCATGAACAGGTGTAGAGACAGATGTATAAACAGATAAATAGAGAGAGATAGAGAGACACAGATGCACAGCAGCAAATCATTTACTAACTATAAACTGTAATGGAGATATGGTAACAATAATGACAGTAATAATATATGCAGTGGACGTCGTGCAGGACCACAGCAGCAGCCACGATCCATGAGAACCTGCTGGATGAGAGAGCACAGAAACTCCAGGGAAGAAGTTTAGTTAGTTTACTTAGTAACATGCATTACTGAGCCACATTACAGATGGTGGTGGTGATGGAGAGAGAGAGAGAGAGAGAGAGAGAGAGAGAGAGAGAGAGGGAGGGGGAGTCCCCCGGCAGTCTAGTCCTATAGCAGCATAACTAAGGGATGACCTGAGCCAGCACTAACTTTAAGCTCTATCAAAAAGGAAAGTCTTAAGTCTACTCTTAAAATTGTTGACCGTGTCTGCCTCCAGAACCCAAAATGGTAGTTTGTTCCACAGAAGAGGAGCTAGATAGCTGAAAGCTCTGGAACCCAGCATTCTGAGAGCGCAGTGTTCTAGAGGGGTAGTAGTAGTACTATGAGCTCTTTTAGATATGATGGTGCCTGACCATGAAGAGCTTTGTATGTAAGGAGAAGAATTTTAAATTCTACTCTAGATTTAACAGGTAGCCAGTGCAAAGAAGCCAAAATGGTAGAGATGTGATCTCTGATCTTGGTTCCTGTCAGAACACGTGCAGCAGCATTCTGAATTAGCTGCAAAGTCCTAAGAGAGTTATTGGAGAAGCCTGATAACAATGAGTTACAATAGTCCAGCCCAGAAGTAACAAATGCGTGGACTAGTTTTTCTGCATCCGCTTGAGATACAATGCGTCTGATTTTGGTGATGTTACGTAAGTGGAAGAAAGCAGTCCTCGAAATTTGTTTTATGTGGACATCAAAGGACAAATCCTGATCAAAAACAACTCCAAGATTCTTTACGGTGGAGCTGGAGGCCAGGGTGATAAATATAATTGGGTGTCATCGGCATAACAATGAAAATTAATGGAGTGATTCCTGATAATGTTCCCTAGAGAAAGCATATATAAACTGAATAGAAGTGGTCCTAGTACAGAACCTTGTGGAACTCCGTGAAAACGTTGGTTTGCATGGAGGATTCATCATTGACGTGAACAAACTGAGATCGACCTAAGAAATACGACTTAAACCAGCTTAGGGCGGTTCCTTTGATGCCAATTTGATGTTCCAGTCTCTGTAAAAGAATTTGATGGTCAATGGTGTCAAATGCGCCACTAAGATCTAACAGGACAAGTACAGAGATGAGTCCTTTGTCTGATGCCATTAGGAGGTCATTTGTAACTTTGACTAGTCTCTGTGCTATGATGCACTCTAAATCCTGACTGAAAATCCTCAAATAAACTGTTCTTATGGAGAAGATCACACAGCTGCTACAGCATTCTCAAGTATCTTAGAGAGAAAGGGAAGGTTTGATATCGGTCTGTAATTGGCTAAAACCTCTGGATCTACAGTGGGCTTTTTAAGAAGAGGTTTAATTACAGCTACTTTAAAGGACTGTGGTACATGTCCTGATAATAAAGATAGATTAATCATATCCAATAAAGAAGTGCTAACTAGAGGTAAAACATCCTTGAGCAGCCTGGTTGGGATGGGGTCTAAGAGACAGGTTGACGGCTTAGATGAAGAAATTATTGAAGTTATTTGATGAAGGTTGATGCGAGAAAAACAGTCTAAATATATGGTAAATGGTAAATGGACTGTACTTATATAGCGCCTTTCTAGTCTTCCGACCACTCAGAGTGCTTTACAGGACATGTCTCATTCACCCATTCACACACATTCATACACTGATGGCATTGGCTGCCATGCAAGGTGCCAACTGCTCATCAGTTCGAGGAACTAACCATTCATACACATTCACACACTGATGGCGCAGCCTTCGGGAGCAATTTGGGGTTCAGTACCTTGCCCAAGGACACTTCGACATGCAGGCTGGAGGGGATCAAACCGGGGATCATCTGATTAGTGGACGACCCGCTCTACCTCCGAGCCACAGCCACCCCGATATTAAACATATATCAGGTTTTACAGCTGTATCAAAACTTGTATCAGAATGCAGATCAGTGCCTGTTGAGGGCAAGAGGTGATGAATTTTGTCTCTAATAGTTATAATTTTATCATTAAAGAAGCTCATGAAGTCATTACTACTTAGACCTAAAGGAATAGATGGCTCAGTAGAGCTGTGGCTCTCTGTTAGCCTGGCTACAGTGCTGGAGAGAAACCTGGGGTTGTTCTTATTTTCCTCTATTAATGAAGAGTAATAGGCTGTTCTGGCACTACGGAGAGCCTTCCTGTATGTTTTAAGATTATCTTGCCAGACTAAACGAGATTCTTCCAGTTTTGTGGCACGCCATTTGTGTTCAGATTTACGTGCCTCTTGCTTTAATTTGCGAGTCCGCTGGCTATACCATGGTGCTAACCTCCTTTGTTTAATTATCTTCTTTTTCAGACGTGCAATAGAGTCTAGAGTTGTTTGTAATGAGCCTGTAGTACTATCAACAAGATGATCTATTTGTGAGGGGCTAAAGGAAGCAGACAAGTCCTCTGCTACATTGAGACAAGGCATTGAATTCAATACTGAAGGAATCACTTCCTTAAATTTGGCTACAGCACTATCAGATAAACATCTGCTGTAGGAGTTTCTGCCAAAAGGCTTATAGTCCAGTAATATGAACTCAAAGGTTATTAAAAAATGGTCAGACAGAAGAGGATTCTGTGGAAAGACTATTAGATGATCAATTTCAATGCCATATGAGAGAACAAGATCAAGAGTGTGGTTCAGACAATGAGCTGGTTTATTTACACTCTGACAGAAGCCGATTGAATCTAATAAAGAGATAAACACAGTACTAAGACTATCATTGTGGTTGTCCACATGAATATTAAAATCACCTACAATAATTACTTTATCTGTTTTAAGGATCAAGCCTGATGCAAATTCTGCAAATTCAGATAAAAATTCAGAGTAAGGACCAGGAGCTCGATATACTGTAACAAATAAAATTGGCTGTAATGTTTTCCAGGTTGGGTGAGTAAGGCTAAGAACAAGACTTCCAAATGAATTATAATTTAGTTTAGGTTTAGGATTTATTAATAGACTTGAGTCAAATATGGCTCCAACTCCACCACCTCGACCGGTACTTCGAGGAATATGAGTATTACAATGACTGGGAGGAGTGGATTCATTTAAACTAACATATTCATCCTCCTGCAGCCAGGTTTCAGTGAGACAAAATAAATCAATACCATAATCAGATATTAATTCATTGACTAAAACAGCTTTAGAGGACAAAGACCTGATATTCAGGAGTCCACATTTAATTATCTTATTTTGGACTGTTGGAGATGTTGATTTAATTTTTATTAAGTTTTTATGATGAGCTCCTCCTCTGTTTGTTTTATCTTTAAATAATGTAGGTGGATGGGGGACAGACAGTCTCTATACTATAGGATTGGGTGGGCAGCCGCTCTAATGGAGGCGCAGAGAAGCGTGTAAGACTGCAGCTCTGCTTCCTGGTCTCAACTCTGGGTTGTCACGGTTTTGGTCGACTAATAAACTTGGCCATATTTCTAGATATGAGAGCTGCTCCATCCAAAGTGGGATGGATGCCGTCTCTCCTAATCAGACCAGGTTTTCCCCAGAAAGGTGTCCAATTATCTATGAAGCCCACATCGTTTGCTGGACACCACCTCGACAGCCAGCGCTGGAATGACGACATGCGGCTATACATGTCATCACTGGTCACATTGGGTAGGGGTCCAGAGAAAACTACGGAGTCCGACATCGTTTTGCTATATGCACACACCGATGACACATTTTTTAGTGACCTCCGATTGGCGTAACCGGGTGTCATTACCGCCGACGTGAATAACAATCATACTATATCTATGTTTATCTTTAGCCAGAAGTTTTAAATTAGACTCGATGTTGCCCACTCTGGCCCCAGGGATGCATTAAACTATGGCCCCCGGTGTCGCTAATTTCACGTTTCTCAAAATGGAGCTGCCAATGACCAGAGTTGGTCTCTCAGCGAGTGTGTCGCTGAGCGGAGAAAATCTGTTAGAAACGTGGAGCGGTTGGTGGTGTAGCGTGGGCTTCAGTTTGGGGCTATGCCTCCTTCGGACAGACACCCAGCCTCCTGGCTGCTCTGGGGCTGCCGGGGGACGGCTAGCTGAAGCTACCTTTGGTGGTACCGCACCGGCTACAGGGGACTTGCAAACTATAGCAGCTACTGACTGTTCAGTGGTGCGGTACCGTGCCTCTAAATCACTGAGCCTCGCCTCCAAAGCAACAAATAAACTACATTTATTACAAATCAAATCAAATCAAATCAAATTTTATTTGTATAGCCCAAAGTCACAAAATACATTTTGCCTCGGAGGGCTTTACAATCTGTACAGGGAGTGACACCCTCTGTCCTTAGACCCTTGGTTCGAGTGAGGAAAAACTTGCCCACAAAAAAACCCTTTTAACAGGGAAAAAAGTGGAAGAAACCTCAGGAAGAGCCACAGAGGAGGGATCCCTCTCCCAGGACGGACAGACGTGCAATAGATGTCACGTGTACAGAACAGATCAACACAAACATATTGTACAACAATGAATGACAAAATGACAATGAATTACAAGTACCATTATCGCTAAAGGAGGACGAGGAGTAGCTAAACATGTGGCACACCGGGCAGGAGAGGAGAGGAGAGGAGAGGAGAGGAGAGGAGAGGAGAGGAGAGGAGAGGAGAGGAGAGAGCAGAGAGAAGCCATTGCTATAGCTAGGCTAGTTAGTGTGACTAACAGAAACTGGTAAAACTATCGGATTGTGGTTACTAAAGTTCAGAGACCTGTTCGTGCACAAACAGAACAAGTCTAAGGATAGTATAGAGATATGTAGATAATCGCTGATGTGAAAAATATACAAATATCTGTTTAAGTGAGCAGAGCAGAGAGCACCGTGGCAGTAACACCGATAACCGGAAGTGACAGAATACACTTACCGTAGTACGTCAGAACGTCAGCCACCAACCAGAGGTTGGGTTATTGTCATTGTTGTTGTTAATGTTGTTGTTCTTGTTAATGTTGTTATTGCTGTTGTTAATGTTTTTATTGTTATTGTTGTTGTTATTGTTAATGTTGTTATTGCTGTTGTTAATGTTTTTATTGTTATTGTTGTTGTTATTGTTAATGTTGTTATTGCTGTTGTTAATGTTTTTATTGTTATTGTTGTTGTTATTGTTAATGTTGTTATTGCCGTTGCCGTTGTTAATAATAATAAATAATAATACATTTTATTTAAAAGCGCTCAAAGACACTCTACATAAAAAGAATATCAAATCAGCAAAACAATATGAAATAGTACACTAAAAACACAATAGACTGAGCTAAACATTAAAAGCAATTTTAAAAAGGTGTGTTTTTGTCAGAGATTTGAATGTTGGAAGGTCGGTACAGTCACGGATGTGTTTGGGGAGAGAGTTCCAGAGGGAGGGGGCAGCTGCTGGCTCTGTCACCCCAGGTTTGGTGCTTGGTCCTGAGTGGTGGAGTAAGGAGGTTTGCATCAGATGAACGGAGGCTGCGGGATGAATTGTGGCGATGGAGCAGGTCAGTGAGGTAGGAAGGGGCCTGGTTATGGAGGGCTTTGTTTAATGTTTTTATTGTTATTGTTGTTGTTGTTAATGTCATTATTGTCATTGTTGTTGTTGTTAATGTTATTGTTAACGTTTTTGTCATTGATGTTGTTAATGTTGTTATTGTCATTGTTGTTAATATTGTTTTTGTCATTGTTTTTAATGTTGTTATTGTCATTGTTAACGTTTTTTTTGTCATTGTTGTTAATGTTATTGTCATTGTTGTTAATGTTGTTTTTGTCATTGTTGTTGTTACTGTTGTTTTTGTCATTGTTGTTGTTACTGTTGTTATTGTCATTGTTGTTAATGTTAATGTCATTGTTGTTGTTAATGTTATTGTTAACGTTGTTTTTGTCATTGCTGTTGTTAATGTTGTTACTGTCATTGTTGTTAATGTTGTTTTTATCATTGTTGTTGTTAATGTTATTGTTAACGTTTTTGTCATTGCTGTTGTTAATGTTGTTATTGTCATTGTTGTTATTGTTGTTAATGTTGTTTTTGTCATTGTTGTTGTTAATGTTATTGTTAACGTTGTTATTGTCATTGTTGTTAATGTTATTGTCATTGTTGTTGTTAACGATGTTGTAAGGGCCATTATGGGCAGGTTAAGTAATAATAATTTAACCCTTAGAATCCGACGATCACGCCGGCGTGATCAAATCATGTGACCACCTCATTACATCACTGCACAGTGTATAGCGCACGTAGAGCGATGCAGGCACATTTATATGAAAGTGCAGGCTTCAAACTCTTTCCTAGTTTTGGTTTGATGTCGATAGACCAAGTAAAACAGGAGATATGATCGTTTAAAGTTTAAAAAAAAAAAAAATCATACATCGTATCGCGGACGTGCGTAAGGTCCGCGATACGGGATGGCACAGACGCTGCATTTATTTCAATATCTTCGCCATTTTTCGTTATATCAGAAAACGGTAAAAAATGCCAGAATGTGCGTGCTGTCCTCTACAGCATAGATATACTCTACAGGCTGTGTGTCGGGGGGGGAGGGGACTGCGTATGATCGGAAGTCAACCGCGGGAGAAATTTGAAAAAAAATGCGGGAGGAGTTTGGCGAGCAGAGAGAGAGACACGGAGAAAGTAGGTTAGTGATATTTAGTGAGTTTTTTAGTGATATTTAGCGAGTTTTTCAGCAGTTTAGAGAGTTTGTGGACGAGTAGGAGGCAGTGAAATAGAGAGGTGGAGATAGGGAGAGATATTTAGGGCTGTGATGTGGCTCTCTGTCTCATCATGGACAGAAACTGTTTCAAGGAGTGGCACAGATAAAAAACAAACAAACACCTGCCCTGATTGTATATAGTTGTATATTGTTTGATGTATCTCAATTTTACCTGTTGTATTTGACATTTGCATTATTTGGAACTAAGTAAGTCAAAACATTGATGTAGCTCTCAAATTTTGTACATAAACTATTTCAGTGTCATTACTAAAAAGGAAAAGAAAAAAACGCCTAAAGCCACACCTGCTTTTTATTGTATATAGCTGTATTTTGTTTGATTTTATCTCAATTTTACCTTTTGTATTTTACATTTGTACTATTTGGAACTCTGGGAAGTCAAAACTTTGATGTGGCTCTGCCAAATTTTGTACATAAACTATTTCAGAGTTTCATTACTAAAAAGGGGGGAAAACGCCTATAGCCACACCTGCTCTTATTGGTAAATAATTGTATATTGTTAATTTTTTTCTCAATTTTACCTTTGCATGTTCACCTTTGCAACCTCTATTGACATTTTCAAGATTTCAAATGCTTCATTAAGCATGTTTGTGTTGTTTATTGCAAAAATGTATAAAATTTTTCAAATCGGATTTTATGTGTTTTGTGTGTTTTTTGGCAAAATGTGTTGATACAGTATGTCAAAGTGAAAAAATAATAGTCAGATCATATAGGAAATGTTGTGCTGAAAAAAATGATACCAAACATGGGCATGGTAAACATTTTGTAATGTGGTACATGAAGACAAAATTAAAAGTATTCAAAAACGGCCAAAATAGGCTCAGGACTCTAAGGGTTAAGTTAAAAACAGTTAAAAATTAATGATTATAATTTCATTATAATTCATATAGGTTTAGGGTATATTAGTTTAAAATATACAGTTAGTAATGTGTAAACGGTTAAAAAACGTTTCTATGCTCTAGATTCTATGATGTGACGTTATTATATAGTTGTAACTATGGTAACTGTGTATACGTTAAGTTGCTAGTCAGATGGTGGAAGCAACACAGTCTTTTGACCGTGCGTCAGACCTTGTAATTTCTTTGTTGTTTTTGAGTAAACATTTTAAAAGACAAAGGAAGATGTCATGTCTCGTCGCTCGCGTGGAAAAAGAGTGTTTCTTCGACTGACTCCAGAAGTGGTACAGTAAACAAAGAAGAACTAACGGAGTGCCACTACAGTTGTTATTGTCATTGTTGTTAATGTTATTGTCATTGTTGTTAACGTTGTTATTGTCATTGTTGTTAATGTTATTGTCATAATTGTTAATGTTGTTATTGTCGTTGTTGTTAATGTTGTTTTTGTTGCTGTTGTTAATGTTGTTTTTGTTGCTGTTGTTAATGTTGTTTTTGTCATTGTTAATGTTGTTGTTGTTACTGTTGTTGTTATTGTTGATGTTGTTATTGGCATAGTTGTAGTAGTTTTCGTTTTTATTGTCATTTTCACTGTTGTCAAAGTCAATGTTATTATTATCGTTTTGCGTTGTTGTTTTCTTTGTCGACAGTTTATAATACAAACTGTTTGTAATTAATAAATAAATCTTCCAAGCATTGACCATATTTGGTCAAATGTTCACTCTAAATATGCTGACATGGTCTGTGGCGAGTTAGTGTCTGATTAGTGTAGTGTTATGTTGGTGTAGATGTTACTGATGTGACCGTTAGTAATGGTGTTACCGCTGCTTATGGCGTTGCCGTTGGTTATGGCGTTGCCATGGTTACCTTTGAGCGCTGGTAGTTTCTGCAGCTCTCTGTTCTTGGTCAGGCTGAAGCGGGATGAGCTCTGGCGGCGCTCCTTCTTCACCAGCTGAGGACCTCCAGAGTATTTGATCTTATTGAGCTGAGTGGGAGGAGGCGTGCTGTTACTGGGACGCTTACTGCCACTCTGCTGCTGCTGGGACTGAACACACACACACACACACACACACACACACACACACAGGTTAGGACAGCTGTGCATGCTGGGAGCTGTAGTTCTTTGGTTTGTAGCTGCTAACAAGCTTGTTTTTAAACTTCCTTCAGATGTGAAACTCTGATCAGTCTGATCAGTCCGACCTCTGACCCGTCCTGTCTGGACTTTGTAACCTGCTCCTGCAGGTTCAGGTGTTCAGCCGCCAGCAGGTAAACTACACCTGAACCTGATCACCTGCTCCTCATTAACAGTCTGAGCGGAAAATTAGATCAGCATCAGGACCAGAGGCAGAGCCCGGTCCAGTCAGGACCAGGACCAGAGGCTGAGCCCCGTCCTGTGACAGTGAATGCCTCGCCATGCCTCTGTCCAATCAGATGTTTTCAGACTCACCTCGTCAGCATTCTCTGCGGCAACGTCTTTCCCTCCGCTGTTACTGTTCTTCATGCTGCTTTTGGCAGATTTGGTCGTTTCCTGTTGAGACACAAGAAGAGTTCAAACAACGTTTAATAAAAGTTTTTTTTAATGTTTCAGAAGAAGCTGCTGCTGATCATGTCACAGTATGTTCAGAGAACGTTCTGCCACAAACACAACAGATCAATTACTGATTATTGATCACCAAAACAACACACTGACACGTTAGCAGTCCTGCAGCTAACTTTTAGTCTTAAGACTCGTTTTAGGATCAGTCTGCGGACTGTTTTTTTCTTATTGGCAACATTACACTTATTGTTTACCTACCCCCAAAGCATTGTGGGTGCTGTAGTTCCCAAACTTAGAACATGATTGTCGAACACACAGAAGATAATGAATAAAACAGGAAGTGACATCATCCGTTCATGTTAAACATTAAAACAACCTTCAGAGAACCCTGCAGACAAAATGGCGGACGCCAACATGAACACAAAGCGCATCCGTTAGCTCAGTTAGCTCCGTTAGCCAGTAGTCAGTGATTTAGCTGAACCTGGATCAGTCTGACGATGATGATGACACATTGTTAACTTTAGTCACTATGTGTAGCTGCTGTCAGCTCAGTTAGCGGTGCTGTTAGCTCAGTTAGCAGTGCTCATAGCTCAGTTAGCGATGCCATTCAGCTCAGCCCGGCTCCACACCAACATTAAATTATCAAAGTAACAGCTGATTGATAATTCAACAATCACGATCAGTCAGCATGAAGCTTTACCTTCAGTTAGCATGACATCATCCACTTGCTGTCACATGACTGTTAATGTCTGTCTCCATGACAACTGAACAAACATCCACCAACAGACTGAAAGCTCCAGACAGTCAGTAAGGAGCCACTGAGTGAAGCTGATTGGTTGATTGATCAGGTCTGATCTGCCTCAGTTAACATTTAAACACCTGATCAGTTAATTTATAATAATCAATGAAAATAATCAATAAACAGGATCAATGAGATTAATCTGTTAATTAATCTTGTTCAGCTAACATGTTAACAGTCACATATGTTTTATGAGGCTGAGTCACCGCAGTCCATACAGCTTTCTATCCGAGCTCAGGGTACTTTCCCCGGCATGAACGATTGAAGGTGCAGGCGAGGATCCTTCATGGGGCTCCGGCAGCAGCCTGTTCACTTCTCCGGCTAGTTAGTGAGGATGCTCCGTGACAGCTAACGTCTCTTTTCCGCTGTAAGCAACGGACTGCCCCGCTACTCCCTACTCACGCCGAGGCTAACAGCTAGCAGTTAGCGAGGCCTGAATGGTTAGCTTAGCTCAGCTAGCCTCTTCAGCCTCCATCAGGTATAATAACGGCCTCAAGGCCACAGTGACACATCAGTGTGAGAGGATCCGGGCTGTGGTCACACAACCGCCGGCTCACCTTCTCCTTCTTGGTTTTGTTCGGCATCTTGGCTATCTTTGCAGGGTTCTTTTCCACGGAAGCTCCGTGATGTTCTTCCCGGGACTCAGACGCTGTCACTCGGTCTGACTCGGCTCCCTGCGCCCGTTCCCGGCCCGGACACTGCGATTGGCTACTGACGCACACGCCTTTTTCTGATTGGCTGCGAGAGTTCAGCGGATGAGGGTGAGGCTGCAGGGAGGTGAGGAAGGATGAGAGTCTCTCCCAGCAACAAAACACCTCGACCCAACTCCACCCTGACATCACCTCCACACACCCTGACACCATCACCTCCACCCTGCACCTCCTAAGTACTGCAGTGTTGGAGACTCTCAAAGTTCTGACCCAGAAACCTGGTCCTGGTCTCTCTTAACAGATATTTAACCCTTGTGTTGCGTTCAGGGTCCAACCTTCTGTAACGTTAGAAAAACGTCTCTTCCCATCAAACTGAGCCTGAAGTCGGTCTACAGACCTTCACCTCGCCTTTGGGTCGGGCCTACGGGCCTGCAGCAGGTCTGGACTCTGGTATTAGAGCAGGTCTGGACTCTGGTGTCAGAGGAGGTCTGGACTCTGGTGTCAGAGGAGGTCTGGACTCTGGTGTCAGAGGAGTAATGTAATCAGAACAAATACTCGAGTACAGCTGAACGTATTTACCACAGTGGGATTACACTCTGAAACTGGTTTAAAGTCAGAAACTTCACTTCCCTTCACTAACTTCACTAACCCTAACCGCTCAGCTTACCTTCCTGCAGGAGACTCCACGTCCACTTTAAACAGAATCTCAGAGGAAAGCTGAGTTATTTCACATCAACACATCTCCGTTTAAACAAAAAGAGAAACAGTTATTCTGAATATCAGCACGCTGTGAACATACGATGTTAGCTTCGACTGAAGATTAATTCAAAGTTCAGACGTAAGCGTGAATTAGGAAGACTGCAACATGACAACATTTTCACTTTCTGAACATAAAATCTGTCTTCAGTCATCTGCTGTGTTTATTCACATTTAAACTTGTCACATAATTTGTTAATGAGCAGAAACTATTCATTATTCTTTCATTTAAAACTCAGATTTATGATCTGATGCTGCTGTTTAATGATCATTAACATCTTCAACGTCTCATCACATCAACATCGAGCGACTCGTCTGTTTCAACACAAACTCTGTTTTGAATTACAATATATAAAATTAATGAAAATATTTTCTTTGTCACATGTTAAAGAGTCAACAGAACAATGAGACAGACTGAAGATTGAATAAGACGAAGAAACAAATTAAATATAACAAAATCAAACATGAAATAAATGAACAGACAACATGAACGTACTGTAAAAAATAAAAAGGATCAGGTGTCACAGTGTTTACAGAAGGATTATACAGTCCCGGTCCAGAATCAGCAGACCCGGTTCTGATTCTGGTCCAGCTGGTTGCTTGTGTATTATTTTCAGACAGCGGTTCTTTTAGATGAAGGCAGAGAAAGCGTGTTCAAATAAAGATTTTTAACAAAACGCAGAAAAAATACACTGTAAAAAATGTCCAAAACTGTTAAACTATGACAGTAAAAGACTGTAAACCAGGGGTCATCAACTACATTTGTCCAAGGGCCAGAATTTTTCTCGGCAGACACCATCAGGGCCAGACGCTCTCGTAAAATTAAATTAATGTTGTATCCTAAGTAATATATTATTATTTCATATATCAATTGGCCTTTGAAATGTATGTTATTTTTTAGCCTTTGTCAGTGTTAACAGACTCATATTACTTGTACGGTAGCAAGCCACTAGGGGGCGAAAACAGTATTTTAGGCTTCATATTCATGAGGCTGTCAACTGCTAAGGTGGGAAGGTGATGCCGCCGGACGAGGCGGCCAATCACAGTGAACTGATTGACATCCAGGCCGCTGGTGACATGAAGCCTGCTCTCCGTGGTGCTGAAAGCTTGAGCGCCTTTTGGGTAGCTTGTCCCCAAAAGTATGATACACTGAAGACATTGGCCATGTATGTGCCCACCATGTTAGGATCAACATACACCTGTGAAGCTGTGAAAAATGAACTAGGACTGCAGGCGCATAAGGCAGGCATAACAGCTGTCAAGCCCGATGTTAAAAAGATAGTGTCGGAGGGGAAATGTCACTTCTCCCATTAACCAAACGTGAGTATTTCAGTTTTGTGATT
Organism: Argyrosomus regius; assembly: GCA_946959425.1. NCBI lineage: Eukaryota > Metazoa > Chordata > Actinopteri > Sciaenidae > Argyrosomus > Argyrosomus regius. The sequence continues at coordinate 1,416,321 of OX336894.1, forward strand.
TTCTTGATTTTACTTCTTATTTATTTGTTGGATTACAGGCTACTTTAATTTGATGTAAAGAGTAACATTTCTCATAACTGATGGCCTGACGCTTTTATTTGTCGTTTGTATCTATTTGCTGATGTGCAAAGCTTGCACTTACAATGCTCTTTTCTGTTATGTTGACGGTTGTTATTGAGACACTGCAATAGTGCGCTATTGTGTGGGGAAATGAAGCCCAATAAAGGATAATTTTGACAGACGTGAAACAATAAAAGAGAAACGCGTTTATCGTCATTTTTGATTGGAGGCGGGCTATGGCACAAGCTACTTTTCTGAGGGCGTTTGTTTCATATCACTTAAAGAAAAATGTGGAAACACTTTTTCCTCTTCACTAGGCTATTCCTGAATCCAGTAATATTCTGGGGGCCAGATGGAAAGCTCTGGCGGGCCGGATGTGGCCCGCGGGCCGCCAGTTGACATTCACTGCTGTAAACTGTAAACAGTTTCTGTAACAGTGAAACACTGTGAATACATTGTGTGTGTATATACATTTTAAATTTAAAGGGTCTCTTCTTGGCGACTCATCAAAAAAGTCAAATGACACACATGGTCTATGACATACATGCAGGAGGTAAAGATGGTGATTTACCTGCAGCAGGTGAGATCACGTCTGTCTTCAGCTGTTAAATTGTTTTTTGTTTGGTTTGCCGTAATTCTCCATCACCTCCGTGATAAAGACTTTCCTTAGATGGTGAAATGTTGGTGTGGCAGTCGGTGCTCACCTGTCAGGATAGATTCTGATTGGCTAACTTTCACATGGTGTGTGAACTAAACTGATTTGGTTGTAAAGTCTAATTTCTAGACGTCTGATCTGACTTGATCTGACGTGAAGAACACGTTTCATCGTGTTGGTATCACGTCATACATGAACACTGAGGTGACGTCCGTGTTGAAGAATCACAGCACACAGAGCTTTTATTAAAACCTCTTAAATCAACAGTTTATTTGTGTTCACACACACTGACCACAGATCAGTGTCACAACATGTGGCAAGGAGAAAACCTGAATTTTTTTTTTTTTTAAATACGAATCAGATCCTGGATGAGCAGTTAACTTTCAAAGTGACAGAGCTGGTTTTGGTCCGTGCTGAGACTGAGATTCTTTTCTGAACAGGAAACAACAGACAGTGTCGAGAACCCGACCTTCAGGAGGACAAAGAATAGAACGAGGACACATCTGATCTTAGAACAGCTGACAAAGACACTCATTTGATCTTCTGTCTTCACAGAGCCAGATGAGAAGATGGAGCTCAAAACCTGATCAGGGAACCCGACTAACAAAGATTGTCTGTGTCGACATGACCTAAAGTCTGTGGACAGCAGAGCTTTGCTGTCATGGTTCAACATTTCACTGGTGAACCTTTAAACAGAGTTGATGATTTTGTATGTCTGTGGATTACAAACAAAGATGATGACTGAGTCATTTGAGAGACAGAAAAACAACATCCAGAGATTCATCAGAGGAGCGTCTACAAAATAAACCACATCCTTCCTGTTCTATTTATTGTCTTACAACCTTTAAAATGACCACTGAGCCCCCAGAGGACCCAGTTTGGAGCCACTTTAGTGATGAAACCCTGAAAAACAGACCCAGATCTTTTCGTATAAAGTATGTTATAAGAGCTCTCTGTGCTGCAGAGCTCCACTGTTCATCAAATCCTACGTGCAGACTGAAACCAACAGTGAATCTGACAAACACTTATCGAGTTTGTGGATGAGCAAAGTGTCTAAATATCATCTGGTCAACAGTGGAGGTCCACAACAACAATCCACCTTCAGATTCACTGTTGTTTTGTTCATTTCGGTTTTTTTGTGGATCAGTAAAAGATTGCGTGCCATGCAGGGCGAGACATAGACCATCTCTGTACTGGATCCACAGGAATGAACCTGAAACCTCAGACTAAGACAGAACAAGCTTCACTAAACATCAAACCGGACCTTTGAACAGATGGTCAGTGTTTTAAAAGTCTCAAGTCTTCCAGCTGTCATCAAGTCCAGTCCATGACTGATGAAAGACTAGTTTCTGAAAATACTGGCTCTATGAGCGGTTCTGACGAAACCTGTGAGCTGCTACTCAAAGTTATAATCATACTCAAAGTCCAGACAGGACATGTCGGAGGGGAGGCCCAGGGTTTCAGAGGTGATCTCCATCAACTGAGGGTCCCCCTCACTGAGTGCCCCCTCCTCTAGCTGCGAACCAGAGCCAGGATCTGACGTGTCCACCCCCTTTGGTTCTGAAGCTGCCGAGTCAGAATCTCCTGAAGCCGGCTCAGGTTCTGGCTCAGGTTCTGGCTCGCACTGGCTTTGCTGCTGCTGCCGGGTCTGATATCTGGTTTGGGATCTGGTTTGTCGGACAGGCCTGGGGGCAGGAGGGATTCTCTTTGTCGGAGTTGGCTTGCCTCTAGTTTTGGGGCCCGGTTTGGGTTCAGGTTCTGCGACAGAATGTGTTTCTGGATGGGCTGAGGGTTCAGTTTCAGACTGGAGTTCTGTTTGGATTTGAGGAGCCAGTTTGGGCTGGGACTGAATTTGATGATTTGGTTCCAGCTCGGCAGTCTCAGATTGTGGAGCAAATTGAGACTCTGATTTAGAAGTCATGGACTGGTTTTGGGCTACACTCTGAGCCTCAGACTGGGATGGTGGATAGGATAGGGGCTCGGTTTCAGACTGTGGCTCTGTTTGGATTTGAGGAGTCAGTTTGGGCTGGGACTGAGTTTGACATGTTGGTTCCAACTCGACAGGCTTGGATTGTGTGATGAGTTGGGACTCAGTTTTCAGAGTGGAGGACTGGTTTTGGGGTACACTCTGAGGCTCAGACTGGGATGGTGGATTTAGTTTTGGTTGTGTTGTTTGTGAAGTTGTTTTGGATGGAGTCAGCGACAGCTCAGGTGATGGAGCTGCGGTAGACTGCAAAGACCAAACAGAGGCGATCTGAATGTCTGATTCTGGGTTGGTTTGGGGTTTTGGGGATTTATTTGACTGTAGTTGTGGAGATGTACAGACCATAGTTGGAGGTTGAGACTGGGTAAAAGGCTGTCGCTGAGTGTGTGGTTTTTGTGCTTGCGGTGTAGGAAGTTGACTTTTATTGGTGGCACTTCCATCAGCTTTGGTGTCTGTTGTTGGTTTGGTGATGGAGGAGGCGCCTGATTGGCCAACGCTGCTGTAGAAGATGTGAAATAATTGCTGGGCTTTGGCTGCAGCCAGGTTACTCTTAACTTTCTCCGATTTCTGAGATCCATCACCCATAGTCGTGAAAGGTGGAGGCTTGACGAACACCGTACGGGTTTGCTCACTTTCCGGGACGCCAGGAGCTGCCACGTCAGACACTATCTTTATCATTGCCGGTTTAGCCGCAGATGGAGCAGGTTTACAAACTGGTGGTGCTGGTTTCACCTCAAATGGTGCAGGTCTCAAGATTGGCGGCAGAGGTTTAGCCTCAGGTGGCTTCGCCTCGATTGGTGCAAGTTGAGACACTTTTGGCACAGGTTTGACCTCCAGTGGTGCAGGTTGAGACACTGGTGGTGGAGGTTTAGCCTCAGAGGGCTCTACTCTAGCAACCACAAGTCCAGACATAGTTTCAACTGGCCCAGGTCTACCAGTTGGTGGCTGAGGTTTAGCTTCCAGCAGTGTGTTTTGAGCATTTAGAGCCTTTGTGAGAGGATCAGGGAATATCGGTGCATCTTTTGAAGGAGATTCAAGTACAGTTGTGTTTTGAGGTCTGATGGAGAGGAAGGTATTCAGAGGTGCAGGTTTACCCATCATGGTTGCTTTCCTCAGGACTGCAGCGGGTGCAGGGAGGTTGGGCCGGATCCTTCCCCGGTTAGCGCTGTTGGATCCCCAGGGAGGAGGCACGTTTTGCTGGCCCCCAAGCTTCTGGGCAATTTCCTTGGCAACGGCCAGAGATTTAGCAAAAGAGTCCTCCACACAGACCGGATTCTGCTTCACAGCCGCTTCATCCTCCTTGATGAACTCTGCGGCCACTTTTGCCGCCTCCTTTGCCAGAACGTTCTCCTTCTTTTTCCACGTGAACTTTGCGAATGAAGCGGTCACAGGTGGTGTTTTGCTGGCTTCCTGGCTCTGCTTGCGGAGCTTTGCCCTCATGGCGGGACTGGGTCCACAGAGGATTTTGGGCGCGTCGTAGGGCTTTGGCGGAGGTTCAAGCTTGCTGACCTCTGGTTTCCCTGCTGGTTTATCTGGGTCAATCTTTTTAAAAGCTTCCTTCTCAGCCTTAGGTTTCCCTTCATCTCGCTCTCGGTCATATTTGGATCTGAAATCTGAATATTTACTGTATTTATACTTGTCCTCGTCTTCTCTCGGTCCGTATTTGGACCGGTCGTCATATCGGTCGCCTTCACCCCTGTGATAGCGGTACCGATATTCTTCTTCTCTACTATATTTGTATCTGTCGTCCTCATCTCTTCTGCCGTATTTAGCCCTCTCTTCTTCCTCTCTGCTGTACCGGTATTTCTCATCCTTCTTGCTGTAGTCATACTTTTCATCCTCATCTTTCTTGGTGTAAGAAGGCTTCTCCTGTTTCACACCTTTGGTGTCTTTAACATCCTCCTCTTTGTTAATCAACTTCAACTTGCCCTCCTCTTCCTTTTTAAATTGAAATCTCTCCTCCTTCTGGATGTCCTCTTCTTTATTTTTCTCCTTGTCCTTTTTCTCCTTTTTGTGTTTGGACTTTTCCTCCTTGTCTTTGTTTCCCTTCTCGTCGTCCTCATGTTTGCGTTTCTTTCCACTTGTCTCTGAAGCCAGTCCTGCCTGCCGGTCCAGGTTCCTCCTCTGTTCATACATGGGGTTCTCGTACATTTGTTTCTGGTGAAGGAGGCATTAAAACAGAAAGACGAGAGATTGAGGAAAACACATCAACAACTTTTGCCTGACAAACAAACCAACCTTCAAACTTTAGATCATCAAAACATTTCAAACAACTGGACTAAGTTCTGTTTGTGGTCTGAACTGCATTGGATCCAATCAGATCATTCACATGTACAATACTTGTACTTTCAACTAGAACTTATTATAACTCATATTGGACTGACTTGACATCTAGTTTGAATAATGCTGCTTTTAAATCATGATGTTACAATGGTCGAGGTCTCAGCGGTGATGACCATCAGCCATCAGCGATGGGCTGACACTAATTTGTACAAACATATAAAAAGTCCAAAAGAGGTCAACGTGATGAAGTTATAAAGGAAAAGGTCAAACATTCACTCAGCGGTTCACCCCCTCATTTAAATACCTTGTATTTCTCATTGTGAGCATGTGTGGTGACGTGCTCTTCTGCACAAATGGCATCTCCATAAAACTCTTTACATAGCAGGCAGAAGAATCCTCTGACGGGCAGCAAGAACTCCGAACCTGCAGCAAAACACAGGTGACACATTTTAATCCCACAGGTGGCGATAAAATAAACTGTCAATCATGTTTACCTGATGGACGTGTCCATTTCCAGGACCTGTCTGGACAGGAGAGGGTTAGAGAGGAACATCTTATGAGGAAATATTAAAAAATAGATGATGTATAGTTCAGTGGTCTTTGTTCAGAGCAGTAACCGATGGAAAAGTGCAAACTGCTCAGTGATACCAGGGTTACTACAGGAAATGTAGTAAAATGAGGACGGACACACCTGTGATGAGAAGTTAAAGCACTTTTCCAAAGGTTACTGCAGTATGTTACAATCACAGCAGCCTTCATTTGAAGATGACTCATGAAAAACAAATGAATTGACATCGGGAGTGTGGACAGCAGTTTCCTCTGTGGTTCCACGAGTCTTTGTCACTTCGTTAGCAATGTTTTCATTAAGAGGCAGAGATCCACACTGAGCTCCACCTGGAAGCAGAAGACGCCTAACAAAATTCAGGGACTCAGACACTAGGATCATTCAAGGAATCTATATACTAGGATCAACACTAGGCAAAGAAGCAGCGTCATGACGACTTTTCAGAAATGATGAATGTGCAGTACGAGTACCTTTGGCTGGTTTGGTCAGCTTCTCTTCTGACGAAGCGTTCTTGGAGGTTTTGGCGGGAGTGGAAGCCCAGGGCCGGTCGTATGGGTCCAGAGTCTGTGAAGAGAAACCAAAAATGAAATGTAAAGGAACAAACAAGTAAAGGACTGTACAGGTGTGAATATCAAACCAACTCCTTCTCAAACAAAGACACGGTCTTGTACAGCTGACAGACAGGAAATGACAAAAAAAATAAAAACTGTCACAAACCTTTCGATGTGTTTTGCTGTGCAAGTGCGTGAAAAAATCAAACATGGAACCAGAGGTGACGTTACAGTTTTTGCACCAGTGGTTTCCTGCGTCATAGTATTCAAACGGCTCCGGGGTTGGAGGCGGAGCCGGGGAGCTGGTGGAGGGCTTGTCCGGAGACTCTGTCGACGGCGGCGGGGCCTCTGAGGTCTGCCAAGAAACAAAGATGGAGGAGAGTCAACATGGCGGTGGAATTGGACAGGATTCACTCAGACGAAAACATTCAAGTTCATCTTTAAAACTCGATTGAAGATTTAAAAGTTTCTTACCTTCAATGAATTCCAGCCTCGAAGACGTTAATCGAACAATTTGTGAGAATCCGGCAGTCGCTTTTTTACCGACAGTAACTTCTAACGCTTTAACGTTTAATTTCCATCAGAAAGAAACAAATGAACGTACATTTGGTCTTTTAAAAGCTGCGATGAAACCGTTCATATTTAAAAAGGTGAAATTCATCAGTTTAAGAACTTTACAAAGATGCACTAAACTTTCTATCATTATCACTGAAGCTGTAAAGACGAAAGTCTAATTACTGAGCTGTCCAAGTTCAAGCTTACAGGACACGATCAGACAATGTGTCAAGTAAAGTTTATGATATTTAAAGCATTTCTCTGGAAGCTGAACTATTTATGATCACTGAATGTGATGAAAACACTCTGCAGAGGTCAGGTTACGGCATTCACATTTAAATGAAGACAAAAAAAAACAAAAAAACACAGACCCGTCTGTCTCTAACAGTGTTTTTTTCAGTCGCTGTGAAGCTACTGTCAATAAAACTTGTTATTTCCTGTACAGATGTTTCACATTAAAAGCCTTTCAGTGACTCTCCCCTCTCTCCTAACGTAGAAGTGACTGAATTAATAGTGTTGTGGGAACCTTACACAGTACGTTATAGTGAATTTACCAGGTGATACAGGTAATAACAGCCCCCGCCTTCATCTGACTTTATTTGGTTCATTTCAGAGTTTACTATATTTCTGGAAATCACAGCTGCTGACTTGTAGTTTTAGCTGTGCAGCCTCCACCCACTGTCTGACTTTGGCATCTTATTTTGAAGGAAACATGGGGGTGTTCAAACACCCCCTTCCTGTCAGAGAGGAAGAGCTGAAGCTACATTTGTGTTGAGTGTTCAGGTGAACAGTGACGCCTGTTTCAGCTGATCCTGAGCTGACAAAAACCTCAAACTAACAAGTCAAATGTGATCAAAGTCAAAGCAGCTAACAACAGAAATGAGCTTCATTACAGGTTAGTAAATGAAGAGGATCATCAGCTCACAGCTTTAATATTTAGCCTCTGTTTTCATCAGAAATCAGACCTGATACCCATGACCTCTTTAACTTATTCATGTCACAATATTTTACGTACATTTTACTGAGAATGAGCCCTAGCTATGATGACCTGTATGTAGTATTTCCTGTTTTACCTCCTCTGCAGGTGTTTGTACCTTGATCATGGAGCTGCCGGCTGCCTGTCGGCCGTCAGGACTCCTCTCCGCCTCCCGTTTCTTCTTCTCTGATGGCGGCGGCAGTTCGTCCTCCTGTTCCTCAGCCGGCTTGTTGGTCCTGCGGGGCCGGTCTGATGGGCTCAGGCCGAGGATGAGCGCCACCTTGTCGATCTCGTTGCGTTTCTTCTCGGCGGTCTCATGCTCTTTGCGCAGGTTGGAGATCTGAGTCATGACCTCCTCCTGCAGGTGGCTGATCTCCTGCAGCAGAGGGTCCTTGTGGCCTCCCTTCTCCCGGCGCTTCTTCCTCAGGAGCTCGCCTGAAAACAACAAACATGTCATAAAACAACACTTTGGTCTGTGGAGCCTGAAGGACGTTCCGAGTAGGGATGTCACGATTACCCGTTTTCACGATTAATTGCGGTATTAAACTTTACGATTAGTTAATCGTGACACTTCCTAAATACTGTCAATTCCATTAGAGATTGTGCTGGAACCATATTGGTACATCAGCGCAACTCACAAAACGAAAACAAAGTTACACAACAACCGCGTGTCACCGCTTGTGTTGCTTTGTTTGCGGTCCGTGCAGTTGCAGACGGAGGCGTCCCAGTCTCACAGGAGCTAAAGCATGGAAGAGGAAGAGCTATTCCCTCCGAAAAAACGCTTAAAGTCAGCCGTGTGGGATTTTTTTTGGCGTGAAATCAGGCAATACGTCAAATATGTTTCACTACCTGTGGGATAACCACCCGGCGCTGTACACCAAAGTAAAAGGTAAATAGTAACTGGGTTAAGTCATGTCAATGTTTACCTAACATAACAATGAACTGGTAGAAAATACTTACCGTGTCATTTGCCATTAATTGTGTGCGACACCGATTCGGCATACAGTGCAACGGGTCAAGTTAAGCCGCATTCACGTAACGTTACGTAAAGCCCAACATGTCTCATAGTAGTAAGTCGTCAAACAGTTTCAGTGTCACTGTGCAATGGCCTGTATAAAAAGAAGTAATGTAATCTTCTGAAGGTCCTCAGTCAGTGAACATTTATCATTACCTCCTTTTGCTTTCTGCATTGAGCTAAAAGCAGTAAAAACACTATGGGACGTCCCTTTCATTTATTACTAATTTATTTGTGGCAATGTAATTTAAAAATAAAATTAAAGGACCAAAATAATAGATACATATTTTTATCTGGCCACATAAGATTAGACAAACAAATTATTAAAATGATTTTAATAGCTTAAACATTTAGTATATATGACATTCCCCGTGAGGATTGATTATGTGGTCCTATAAAATCACAGTATTATTTTTATGTTAAAAGGGGCAGCTAAGCTGCTAATAGGCAGCTGTAAGCCAAAAGCTAGCTAGATGTCTTTTCCTTGTGTTTTCTCTTCACAGGTTCAAAAGAAATGTTCAAAAATATTTTTTGTAGTGTAGTTTACAGAAAGAACCCTCCCGAGTCCAGGTAAAAGGTCCTGCAGTTTTCTCTGAGAGAAGTACATAGTTAATATGTAGCATTTATTGATTGTTTACAGAGCAGATGTGATTTTTGTTTAATTCCAAATGGGATTATCATTTTTCTTGTACTTTTTAGTTACTTTACATTGTTGCTATATTATTTTGTTATGAGAGCATCCAAAGAGGGAAATAAATTAAAATAAGACCTACAAGGAGTGTTCATGTGATTTTACTTTCATTCATGGTAGTGTGAAATTAATTAATGCAAAAATAATCGTGAACATCGTAATATCGTGATTATTTCTCTGACAATAATCGTACCAAGAAAATCTGTAATCGTGACATCCCTAGTTCAGAGATAACTATACAGCTGAGGAACCTTCTGAAACATGTCGCTTCAATGAAGAAAGTTCATGTCATCTTCAGGCTCTGTTTCATACAGTCTATGCATTGATTTCATTTATTTAACATCATCGATGATCTGAACCAACACGCTCAAGAAGAAACGCTGCAATATTCATCAGCTCAGCTCATGAAGACCTCAGCATGACCTCCACTCTGTCCTGATGTGACACCGACTCACATGAAGGCAGAGTCAACAGCCCACAGGTGACCCCGACGGCCCACAGGTGACCTTTACATGGAGCCTCTGTGTGAACTCACCTTGTTGCTTCCTGAGCCTCTCCAGCTCCTTCATCAGATATTCTTTCTTCTTCATCCTGATCTCTCTCTCCTGCTTCAGCTTCTCTCTCTCCTCCAGAACCTGAACACACAGAACAAACAGTCAGGTGGACTAACCTGATGACACCTGGTTTACCTGCAGTCCTCATCGGTGGTGGTTGGTCTACAGCTCAGGTGTTTGTGACGTGTTGGCTTCCTGCCTGAAGGTGATGAATGAAGGTCAAACCTTTTGTTTTTGACTCTCGTTGTTCTGCTCCTCAGACACTCTCCTGTCATGGCTGCTGACTTTTCCCTTCTCAGCGTCCTGAACACAACTCTTCACCAAACCTGAGGACACGCCCACCAACAATGACATCATCAAACATCCTCTTTCATCTCTTGTTTGTTCTCTCTAAATTCAATCAAAGCTCAGAAGACCTCAGAAGGTGGAATATTCCTTTAATGACATCGCCTGATCACACTGACCTTTGACCCCGGGATCAGGGGGTGCTTTGTTGTAGGGCTGTTTGTAGGGCAGAGTGGGGGGGAACTCGTCGTGGCCAATCTGGGGGGGCATGGTCACATTGGGGGGCGGGTACATGGGTGGCCACTGCTGGTGCATGTAGGGAAGGTAGTTTCCATACTGGCTGTAACCAGGTGGGGGGAAGTTGGGGGGCATCATGCCATGGACCTGTGAGGGGGGGTAGGTGGGTATGGGCATGGCGGGAGGCGGGAGAGCGTTGGAGACAGGGGTTTTGTGTGGTGGTGGCGGCTCTTTGTGCGGTGGCGGTGGCGCTGCGTCGTTCCGCTCGATCTTCGTCTCTTTTACGTCTCTGTCTTTGTGAGGTCGCGGCGGAGCTGAGCTCTTCCTGTGGCGGCTGTTGTTGCTGCTCCAGCTGCTCCCCCGGCCGCGGCTGTGACTCCTGCTGCTGCTGCTGCTGGAGCTGGAGCTGCCGCTGTTGCTCTGCCTCCTGCGGCCCCGGCTTCGGTGGCTGCCGTCCGAGCTCCCGGAGGAGTACCGTCTGCAGCGTGTGGGCGTCTTCGGAGGCGGCTTGTTCCCATGAAGCCTCTCTTTGGTCCTGGCGGCCATCTTGCTGATCTCGGTCACACCCAAGTCCAGGCCGATGGTCTTCAACAGGTCCTGGATCTTCTCATACTCTTCCAGCGCCTGGCGCTCGCTCTCCTCCAGCGGCTCCATCCCAGGCATATAGGCGGGGTTCGACATCTGGACCGTGATGTTCTGGTCGGGGCTGATGGTGGGCTGGCTCACGTACCTCATGTCCACCTCCCCCATGATGGGAGTGGCCTGAAGGTGAGGCGAGGCCCCCAGCGGGAGGCCATACGTCTGAGCGATGGTGGCTTTCTGCGGCGGGTAGTCTCCGTACAGCGCCTCTTCCGTCACGTCTCCGTACAGATCCAGGCCATGGTGTCGGATAGGCTCGGACGCTGGTGGAGGTTTGGGCTCCTCCGAGTCTCCGTACAGGAACTCCTCTTCGTCTTCGATGTCGTCCACCGTCTTCTCCAGAGCCTTGGCCCCCCGCCGCCTGGCCCCCCCAGCAGGTTGAGGATCTCTTTGATCTCGGCGTCGAGGCTGGCGCGTTGAGCCATCTGTGGGTCGGAGCGCAGCTCTGACAGCATGGAGGCCACCCTGTGCGGCTCCATGCCTTTAACAGCCAGCAGCAGCTGGTCGGCCATCCGACAAATGTTGGAGCCTTCTGGACCTCTGGGAGAGTCTGAGCTCTGAAACACAGAAACAGAACAGAGTGACGCCTCTGAGCACAGGTCCTCTGCTGACAGGTCACATGAGCTTTGATTTAAAAGGAACATCATGTGTAATATTTACAATATTAAATCATCAGAGATGAAACATGTTGAACTGTCTTGTTGACAACAACACTGCAGTCAGCATGTCTCTGTGTGTTCATGGGGTGTTGTTGAGTCCTACCCTGAGTGACGGTGAGTCCTCTGAGTCGTTGCGTTTCTTCAGGATGGACTTGGTTGGCTGACTCAACATCTCCTCCAGCTCCTTCCTGCGTCGAGCCATCTGCAGCTCTTTGAACCCTTTCCTGGTTTTCTCTGTGCCTTCATCTCCGCTCTGGCTGCTGGAGCTCGAGCTGTTGCTCACGCTGCGACTCCTCAGCCGGCTTTTACTGCGCCCACGGCTCACTGCTTTGCTGTAGCTCCGCCCTCTGGATCTGGATCTGTGCGGAGCCGCTCTTGCTCCGTCCGCGGCTCTTGGCCCGGCTCCGGTCGGACTGCGACTCCTGCTCCGTCCGCGGCTCTTGGCCCGGCTCCGGTCGGGACTGCGACTCCTGCTCCGTCCGCGGCTCTTGGCCCGGCTCCGGTCGGGACTGCGACTCCTGCTCCGTCCGCGGCTCTTGGCCCGGCTCCGGTTGGGACTGCGACTATGGCTGTGGGCCCGGCTCTTACTCCTGGCCCGGCTCTTACTCCGTCCCTGACTCTTGGCCTGGCTCCGGTCCGGACTTGGTTCTCGACTTCGGCTGTGAGGTCGGCCACAGCTCCGGCTCCGCTCGTACTCTGGTCGAGAAGGGTAGTCTCTGTATGGAAACAGGGTGTTTAACTGGACTGGATCAGATCAGCACTGAGTTTGAGACTCTTGTGATTCCCTTCATGTTTATTTACTTTAACCGTCAATACTCATGACAACATTATAAATATTAATGAGACCATTACATGAATATTAATGAGCACCTGTCATGATGGCGTAAGGGGGCAGACCCAGGCGGTCCAATCAGCTCGTTGCCGACGGTGATGACCAGGTTGTGGTCCAGGGGAACCGGCCCACGAGGTGACAGAGACCTCTGCAACAAATATGAAAAAAATCAGTTCAACAGTCGTCACACGTCAGCACACCTGAACACACCTGAACACACCTGGTCCAGACTGAACACACCTGAACACACCCAGTCCAGACTGACCTCACAGGTCCATTTTAGTGAGTTTTGGAGGTTCTGGATTACAAACAGATCTTTGGTGGATCAGTCCAACTGTCAGCTCCATGAACATGAAGAACCACCTGAAGGTCTATGAACTGGACAGATGCTGAGTGTGATGGATCAAAGAACCGAGCCTCTGTTTGGACCACCGCAAAGAACCGAGCCTCTGCAGCCAAACACTGATTTACAGCCGGTATGTGATGCTAGCTGACGTCAGCTCAGCACGGTGTGTAAAAGGACTGATGACGAAGTGACGCTTAGACGATTAAAGTTACAGGAAGTTGGCCTGATGTTTGGGTCAGAACCTTTCAGAATGAACAGAGTTGTTGTTGAAGTCCGGCCCAGCAGACAGCAGTGGTAAATGGACCGTGTTCTGGTGGAGTTTGGTGGACAGGTGCTAATAAACTATGTTCAGAGCTCACTGAAGCACAATTCATCCTCCAGAGTCAGAAACATGAACGAACCCAGTCTGAGCGGGAAAATCCACATTAGCAGCGTCATTCAGCACATTTGGAGTCCGGCTCACTCACCTCTCTCGACGGACCACCGGCCCAGTACTCTCCGCCTCGGTGACTTCCTGACCCGGGGGAAGGGTACCTCCTGCGCGGCGGGGAGCGGCGGTACGAGTCGGGGTGACCGTGGTCGTGGGAGCTGGGGTGGTACGGAGGCCTGGGCCGGTTCCTCTCGTCTCTGTAGCCCGGTGCCGGGTACGGCCCCCGGGGCGGCGGACCTCGGCCTCTGCCTTCGAAAGGCGGCGGGTAGCCTCCTCTCGGCGGAGGCCGACCACGGTACATCTCCTCCCGCAGAGTTTGTGTGTGATCCCGCGGTGAAGCAGCTCCGGTGTGCAGCTTTAGTGTGCACAGAAAGCTGCAGGCGCTTCACTTAGTGTGTGAATCAATGATGGAGGTCTTTATAAAAACTCTTATTCTCTACATGCATGCACGCAAACCTTCTTATTCTGCTGCACCTTTAACGGCAGCTTGCATCCTCGGTGCTGCTTTACCGCCACCTGCTGGACTCTGCTGGGCTTTCAGCCATGACTGTAAAAAAGATGTTCACTAACTGACAGTGATGACGTCAGTTGGTCTGAAGACTTTTCATTTGAATTTGACAGTGTTTCACTTCAGTGTCGTCTAAAGCTGAAAAAAACTTCTCGTTCACCAAACCTGAGCTGGTTTGAACCTTTGAATTGACTCATTTAAACACTGTCAAGTCAACAAACCAGATTAGTTTCAGATTCAAAGAAAATGAGCAGATGAGGAACAGCAGAAAAAAAAAAAGATATGATGAATTTCATTTTTTTTTATTGAATAAAAACAGATTTCAGTCCATCAAACAGCTCTCTTCTCTTTCATTTTATAATGTTCATGGTTACTCTCAGCACAACAAATATCAGATGAAGTGAGTCTTGCTGATGAACTTTATTTAGCATGTCCACCTTTTGCAGCAGTTAAAGCAGCACATCTCTGGCATTGTGTCAATATTTTTCCTGAGAACTTCAACACTAATGTTATCCCATGCCTTCTGCAGCTCAAGCCAAAGACTTTCCTTTGAATGTACAGTAGATCTATCCAGTTTAATTTGCTATATGGGGTTGAGGTCCAGACTTTGAGGGGGCCAGTCCATCATTTTCAATGTTTCAATGATTCCTTCTGTCACAGGTCATTCAGACAATAGAATAATGTTTATGGAAAATAAATCCAGGCCTAATAAGATAACTCCCAGATGCTATTCTGTAGCTGTGTCTCAATTCAGGGGCTGCATCCTTCGGAGGACGCCGCCTCCGCGGCCTTCGAGGGCGAATCCTTCTGAGAGACCTTCGAAGGCCGCATCAACCGTTGTTAAATGAGACGGTCTAGCCGAAGCATTTCCTGGTTGCGTCACCTGCCGTCAGTTGGTACTTTGTAACGTAGCCGTTGCCTGTCAGTTAGTCGTCAGTTGAGAAAACGAAGAAAAAACAGACAGAAGAAAGAATAAGACAGAAGAATGAAGTATAACATGTAATAGTGATAATCCTAAACGTAGCTCTTTATTCAATCCAATCGTTTAACTAGACTTTGCAGTTTAAGTCTGGAAATAAAGCAGGGATAAAAAAAAGTAATAAAATATAAGTAATTAGTAAAAGTATAAGTAGTAATAAGTAAAAGTAATTAAATATAAAAACCCAATACTTACTTTTATTATTATTATTATTAAATGTATTATTCATTATTAGGTATTATTCATCGCTGCTTGGTGTCGCATTTGTATTTTCCCGGCACTGAACAGCGGCGCGCAAAGGATCTTGGGATATGTGAGGCCGCGAGGGATACTCCGGTGCATCCTCCAAAAAGAGGGAAAAGAAGGACGCATTTGAAGGAGCCTTCGAATTGGGACAGCCTTCGCGCGGCGTTGTGACGTAATTGGCCTTCAAATGCGTGCTTCGAAGGATGCAGCCCCTGAATTGAGACACAGCTTGTGTCTCACCACAATGTTGTGCTATACTTTCTTATCCATGATGCATCAGTGTTCACTAAGTCACCTGTTCCTGAGGCTGAAATGTCCCCACACCATATTCCCTCTGTGTTTAACTCATTTTTATATCTCTCCATCCAACATACACTGTTCAAACTTCAAACAACTCTTTATACCAATCTTCCTCTGTCCATTTCTTTCAGGTGTTTCACTCTATGTTTCTCTTTCAGTAATGTTTCTTTGCTGCTATTCTGTCAACTCTCGTCACGCAGTTAGATTAGATTAGATTAGATGATACTTTATTCATCCCACAATGGGGAAATTCTTTTGTTACAGCAGCAAGGTGTAATATACACTATAGAAGAAAAATAGTAAAGGCAAAAAACAACAACAGACCAAAGAATCCTTCAGCCTATACAGTAAATAAGAAACTAATAAACAACAATAGGCAAACAGACAAACAACTGACAAGTGTACAGCCTTGAACTCCCGCTGTCTTCCAGGTGTAGCAGTGATCTGTGCAGCAGGTAGATCACTGCGTCGTCCACCCCAATCTCAGGCTGGTAAGTGGGTTAGGGGTTGAAGTGGTTAGGCTCCTTGGGGCGCGGCGTCTTTGGTACCGGGACCAGGAGGAGGTCTTTCACAGGGCCGGGACTTTCTCCAGGCTCAGGCTCAGGTTGAACAAGTGCCCGACCACACCACAGAGCTGGTCAGCACAGTCTTTGAACAGTCTTGGGCTGATGCCGTCCGGGCCTGGGGCCTTCCTTGATAGATAGATAGATAGATATATTACTTTATTCATCCCCGAAGGGAAATTAGGTGCCTTGATCTTCTTAAGTTGACTCCTCCTGATCATCTGTTATGGAGAGGGAGGTGGAGGATGACTGGGGTGGGGATGTGGGGGTGGTGGGTGGTGAACTGGTGCAGGGGGGGAGGAGTGGGCTGGTGGGGGTCAGGTGTTGAAAGGTGGCAGGCTGAGGAGTGGAGGGGGAGGGGGAGCTGGCCAGGGGATGTGTGAAGAGGGGGCAGGGGGGGTGAGGGAGAGAGAGGAGGCAGAATCAAATCTGTTGAAAAACAGATTGAGTTCATCTGCCCAGCCCTTGTCCCCGCTGTCTTGGTCGCTCCCCACTCCTTTACCGTGACCTGAGATGGTGTGCAGCCCTCTCCAGACGTCCCTGGCGTTGTTCTGCTCCAGCCGTTTCTCCAGTTTCCTCCTGTAGATGTCCTTCCCCTTCCTGATCTGCAGCCGGAGTTCCTTCTGGACTCTGCGTAGGAGGGAGGATGAGGTGTATGCATCCTTGATGTTTGCATACAGTAGGTCCAAAGTTTTATTGTCTCTGGTTTGGCATTTCACATACTGGGTGAAGGTGGGGAGAGCAGAGGACAGGGAAGCATGATTGAAGTCACCGGAGATGAGGAGGAGGGATTGGTGGTGCTGGTTTTGAAGCTGAGAGATGACAGTGTGGAGCTGGTCTGTCGCAGCAGCAGCGACCGCCGAGGGGGGGGGATGTACACAGTCACAGCAATAACATGTGAGAAGTCCCTCGGGAGGTAGTAAGGCCGCATGCTGACCGCTAACAGCTCCAAGTCTCTGGTGCAGAGTTGCTCCTTCACACTGATGTGACCCGGGTGGCACCATCTATCGTTCACAAACACAGCGATCCCCCCTCCCTTCTTCTTATCGCTCTCCGTTGCTTTCCTGTCCGCTCGTATGAGTTGAAATCCGTCCAGGGTGACGTGTGAGTCCGGAGAAAGTGCATTCAGCCACGTCTCAGTGAAGCACGAAGCTGCATTCCCGGCACTCCCTCTGCAGCCGGGTCAGCGCCGTTAGCTCTTCCATCTTGTTGGAGAGAGATCTTACGTTCCCCACGATGACAGACGGTAAACATGGTTTATACCGTCTTTTCAGCGCTCTACGCTTCACTCCCTCTGCATCCTCTTCTCCTTCTCCGTAGCTCCTCGGGGATCTCCGGCCGCTCCGCTTCACTTGTCTGTCTGAAAGTTTCTTTTTTACTACTTCTCCCCTTTTGGTTCTGGTATGAATTGGTGGCATCATGGCAGTCTTAAGTGACTCTACAGTGCTTGGACTGCATCTGAAGACAGGAAAATGAGCTAAATCTCCTTATGATGGATATATTCTCTGGTTTATAGAGCATAATGATGACATTGTACATATTTCATTTGTTTTATGGGTATTTAATGACCAATTCAACAAAAACTACTGAAACTCTTCAATATGCCAAGTGTTCTAATATACAGTATATGTCATAGCCAGCCCAATCTTCAGGCCTGATCTAAAAAACGATTATTATTAATTTTTTTGTTTGTTTGTTTTTGCATTATTTGAGGTCTGAAAACACAAATGCATCTTTTTTGTTATTTTGGCCAGTTGCCATTTTCTGTATTTGGAAATTGGGAGAAATGTTGTCAGTAGTTTATAGAATAAAACAAAAATGTTCATTTTACTCAAACACAAAGAGAGAAACTGATAATTTTGCAGTGGTCTCAATTTTTTCCAAATTAATTTTTTTTTGTACACACATACAAAAAGGTGAACAACACCTGAGACTGGACTACTAACGGGGACAGATAGACTCTGAGAGTTCCAGACTTACTGGATTTAAACTGGGTTAACTGTCAGTTTGGACTGGACATTATTTTTGGAAGAGGTAGAACTGAAGCACAAACTCCTGCAGCCTGTCCTGCTTTATGACCTGATGTTGAAGACCTGAGATCCCCTGCATCAACATATAACGTTCTAACAACGTTCTTTATTTGAGTTTTGTGCTTTTTGCTTGATGTCTTCTCTCGCTCTATCTGTAAACATAACTTAACTTCTTAAATATATTTTTCATGTAATAAAGAAGCTGGAAGCTTGATAATTATAAAAATATTTCAGATCCTTTTAGAGAAGTCTGAAAAAGACAAACATAAAAGAACTTGTTTTATTTTGGTGTTAATGATGACAACATGTTCAGAAAATGACTGAACTTAGACTTTTAGAAAAAAAAAAACAAGATTTCACATGTGTTAACATGACTATACAATATGGACTTTGTTCCTGCAACGTTTTGAGTCTGATTGCAGAGCACAGAATCAAATCAGTAAAAAAGACTGAGTCATTTATTTTGTGTTCAAACTTAAAGCACAAACGATGAAAATGTTGATTATTGATGACTTTTTTTATTTTATTTTATTTAAACTACATTTACCTGCAAAAGTAACAGCTGTACATGAACAAAATGTTTCTGTGCTTCAAAATCACATCCAGACCTGCAGGTTCACAGAGTTCATTCAGGAAATGAAGACTGAGATCAAACAGCTGATCAGTTCATATATAGTTTATTGTTGAAGACAGACAAAGATATTTCCCATGTATGATGGCTGTTCCTACACAATAATAAAACTACTAACCAGATGGGATTCTTCATAGATGAGTTTTATGAACTTGAATAAAGTTGTAGTTATTTGAATCAAACTGCCTAGCTATGATCAGAATTAAAAGAGATGATATAAAAACAACAGAAAAAAAAGTGTTACACCTCTTAGCTTTTCTCTGAAGCAATCTCCCATTTCTCCAGAAAATCCTGGAGGTTCAGATTGTAAACATCGATGCCTTTGGGGGACAGATGGACACCGTCAGTCCGATACAGACCTGTGTTTGCGCCGCACCGGATGTTGTCGTGGGTCAGCGAGGTGCCACCCAGGTCTGAGATGATGTTTTGGATCCTGCGATT
This sequence comes from Argyrosomus regius, assembly GCA_946959425.1. Classification (NCBI taxonomy): domain Eukaryota; kingdom Metazoa; phylum Chordata; class Actinopteri; family Sciaenidae; genus Argyrosomus; species Argyrosomus regius. Next base: position 1,435,336 of record OX336894.1, read on the forward strand.
TACCGTGGTTCGGACCAGATCGACTTCATGGCTGTCCTCTGAGTGGCGCCACACCCTGCGAGGGAGGATGTTGGACCACACGAGGACGCACTGCGGGAAGATGCTCCTCATGGATGTCAGGTCCTTCTTGACAGAGGCCAGCAAGTCAGTGGGGCTGTCGGTGCTCAGGTCGTTGCCACCCAGGTGTATGATGAGGACGTCCGGGTTGGGCCAGGTGACCTTCAACTGGTGGAGTTGGGGCAGGAGCTGGGGCCACGTCATGCCCTGAGTACCCTTCCACCAGATGGCCACCTTGCTAGGGTCCATGCCCAGCTGCATACCTACCTCTGGAGACTTGGCCCGTGACTCAGCCCAGAAGACCAGCGAATGACCACAAATCCAAATGTTCTTGGGCTCGCTGCTGATCGGCTTGCCTACAAATTTTCACAAAATACATTTGTAAGTCGTAAAGCCTGAAGGATCTTTTTTTACATAGTTGATCCAAACTATCTCTGACTGTACATTGGGCCCTCAAGGTGGTTTCACAAAGATCTGTTGGTCTGGTCTGTAGACTTTGGCCAGTACTGGTTGTGCTCTTACACCAGTCTAATACCTTTACTGGGGATTCACACAGTGGACGTAAGCGCCGTGGAATGGCTGCGCCACGGTTTTGCTCCGTCCTCTGCCCGGCGTCAATTCACACCAGGCGTGTAACGGCAGCGTAGCGAGCCAGCCGTATTCACGCGAGATCACCCTAACCCTAACCCTAACAACAACAAACAGCTTACTTTGCTTCTCCGACGTGGAAGAGATTATAAAAAGGATCTGTTGTGTCATAAATTATTGTGTGTTGTCCCACTTCAACAATTAGTCTCTCGTCGTTCATGTTATGACCCTTTGGTCGATTGACTGCTGACCTGGTGCCACCGGTCATGACGTAATGTTGATGTGAAGTTGTGACAGGCTACATGAACTGCGTATTGTGTTTTATTTTGAAAGGGGGCGGAAGTGTATTACGCTGATTCTGTGTCGGATTTCCTGTCTGGTGCAATCTGCTCTGTTGAGATTCACGTGGTTTAGCAACGGCTCGCGTCAAAAATAGAAGTGCTATGGAATGACAGCGCTGCAGAGCGGAGAGTCGCTGCTGGGACGCTGCTGGGACGCTGCTGAGACGTTCCGCGGCGCGCCCTGTGTGAGTGGTTTCATTGATTAGAGTGGCAGCGATCAGCTCCGGTGACCGCGGCGCAGCCGTTCCGCGGCGCTTACGTCCCCTGTGTGAATAGGCCTTTATCAATGTGAACTACAGAAATGTTAAAAATGTCTTCCAGCACCTTCGCTGTAGACAAAACGCAGAGATTGTGGAAGAAGATGGACAGACATGACTCTGATATCTATGGAGGTTTGACTAAATCCACTTGATGTTTGTGAAACCAGCCACATATTTTTTTTACAGACCACAAGCACCAAATATTTACAAAATATCCTGCACAGAATCAACCTCTCAACCTCTTTGTAGCTTTTTCTATCATTTGCCTTTCTGCTTGTTGTTCCGTCTTTGTTCTGTATCAACGGTTGTCCTACATTTGTTAATTTCAGAAGCACCTTCTTATTTATCAAAACTTTCTACTTCATATCAAACATCATTTAATTGACTTACGTAATAGTTACTGTATCAGGAAACTTTGTCATGTACTTTACAGTTTAACCATTTCATAGTGATAACTAATTAAAAGTGTGCTAATGTAAAACCAAAAGACGACAGACTGATCACAGGAAAATGTCTGTAGTTAACTTTTGGAGAATCTCATATTTTAGTGTTGGATGCTTAATTTAAGACAATTATCTGCCCATTTCTAAAACTTTTCTTAGACTAATTCTTAGTCTGATCAATTAAGAGATCAAAATGATCACCTACCTTCACCATCAAGACAACAAATAGTGCCATTCTGCAATGCACAACTTTTCTTTGTCATTTCAAACCTTCAGCTTCACTTAAAATCAAACTGCATTCATGATAAAACACTTCACAGTAAATATTTGAATGTTTGATGATGTTTAGCTGCGGATTTATATCATCTCCTAGCTAACTACTGACTTCATGTATCACATCGCCCATATGTTTTGCTGGCTGTGCATGGAAACATAACATGCAACAAAAATGCAGCAAAGCTCTAAAAAAACATCTGAATCCTGATTATATTTAACACATCATTAAAACTTAATTCTATCAAATTACAAAACTTTGCCCTCATGAAATTATCAACAAATTCTCGTTCTAAGTTTCTGATGGTCTAAAGTTCATTCAGGGTCCAGTATTTCATTTAGAGAAAGGAAATGAACTGAATCTCAAACTGCATCAACACCATTACACTTGGTTTGTAAAACTTCTTTTCAATGTTTCAAGCAGAAACAGAAGAACAAGCCAATGAATGACTGAATGAATATCATGTTGAAAGTAGCCCATCATGTCCTGAAATCAGCATGTTGTAGATCACAGAGCTGCTGAGCTGTGGAGGGTGTCTCATGGGTGTTTGAAAAGTTGATTAAATGGCACATTCATCTACATGTTTCTTTTGTATGAAGGTTATTTGAGACATTTTTTCCATTTCTGTTCCCTGACTCCATACTGGACCTCATCAACATTTCCACCTCAGTCTAAACTGTTTTTCTGTCCTGTGACAACACAGGATGGCAACACGTGAACAGAAGTTACCTGAGTGGTGTGTTTAAAGGCAAAGATGAGACTCGACGTGTGATCACATTGGGTTTAAATACGCATGAATGAGGGACGGCCTACTGTTGCTCAGGTGATGGAAGTGCAAAAGTTCAAACACCATCTGAGACGTGACGATCAGTGTTTAATTCAAAGACTGAACAAAGAACAGACCACAAACATGAAGTCTGGATAACAGCCGGTAAAACGTGCTGGCATCAAATACAGTATTACCTGACATCTAAACATGTTTAAAACAATGACCTTGTAAAGAACCTCGGCTGTCTAACAGGACTGTTGTAGTGCATGAATTCACGACTAACATTCAAGTCTAAAGATTCCTGATATCACTGACTCAACTTTAACATTAATATTGAACAGCCAAAGATAACGATATAAGACTGATGAACCCTAAAAGCTCTCTACGTTAGCTCTGTGAGCTAACCTTAGCTTCACAGTCTGAAGGGACAGTTAGCTCACAGCTTAGAGTTGTGAGGGGCCCATTCACAGGTATTAAAGATGACAGGTTTAAAAATACTAATGTGATTAATAAATACTTCTTTAGTAGGCTGAACATATTAAGAAGTGTGTAAGCTCAGATAAGATGTTATGAAATATTACTCAAACCATATTTATAAGAATAATCACCATGACATTAGAGATGGACGGCTAGTAAAAGCTCTCTATGTTAGCTTTCTGAGCTAACATTTCACAGTTATTATGTTTAGAAGGCCATTTAGGATGATATGTGATATACTTATGTATGTAATATACTTGGACTTAAAATAAAATAAAACTGAATTTAAAAAAGAATTTAGCTTCAAGGCTGCATGACATTACTAAACATATACTCAATGATGACCACAACATTCAAAAGAAGCATTATAAGATTTACTGACTGTGAATATAGAGTTAATAACTTACTGTGTTACCTGTGTTAGCTGTTGATGAGTCACGTCTGACACTGTTTGAGCTAACAACCCCTATGTGATGGTCAAAGCTACTGACATTAGCTTCCTGAGCTAACAGTTTCACACGTTGGAAGGACAAATTCTGCTGGCTATAACTCAAAAAAACCTGTCAGATGAAAATGAGAAACTGTCTGCAGTTTGGTGTGACCTCAGTGATGTGCGAACGTCTTCAGTCATGCCATTCTTACCTCGGGGACTCGTCATGACCTTGGTGACCAAACATTAATGGATTCGAACAGTGAAGAGCTGAAAGTTCGACTTAGATTCGAGGTTTGGTGACTGGACTACAACACTGATTACAAATGTAATATGCAATGAAGTAAAAGCATAGCCTGAACTGCTGCTGAAATAATTTAACTGTGCCACCGATTTAAGATATAAATGTTTGCGTGTAGGCGTGTAGTTTGTAGCTTTACATCCAAACAGGCTTAACAATTAGGCTTTACTTGGCGTGGTCACAATCACGAGCAGTCTTCTGGATCTTCTCTGGATACCTGGAAATCGCAGCTTTGAATTTCCTTCATGGTTAAATCAGCCTTTCAGTGGCTCTTGCACTCACTCCTGTCAATACAACCTTAAATGTTAACATCAAGGTAATTCTTTCTAGACTGTGTCCTGGACGATTTAAACCATGTCTGTACAGTATGAACAGTATCTAACTAGTTAACATGAGAGCTGCTAACCAAGTAAGTATGAGTTGTACTCCATACTTAGATAACGAACAAAACCTACTAACGGATCAGTCTGTACTCCTGTTTATACCACTTTGTCTTCATCCTACAGTGTGATTCCTCAACAGCTGAAGAGTCTTAGGTTTATTTAAACAGCATCATGTAGCAGGTTTGATATCTCTCTTTACAGCCTTTACAGTCAATCAACACCAGATCAAATTTAAGTTTAGGAGTGTTTTTTATGCTAGCTGTACTGCGTTTACACTCAGTGGTCACAATTTAAGTACAAATTTTGTATCAGGTTGTGTGTGGGAGAACACAATGATTGTTTCAATAGTAGTCGATAGTTTGGACAATGCTGATGTGGTACCAGCTACCCTGCTGCAGAGTCCATTAAAGTACAGGTGTGAGACTCAGCATTTGGGAAGGAAGACTGTGGTAGAGGCGACAAGGTGTGCCTGCTGAGTGACCACTGAGTGTAACAATATCTAAGCTGGAAACACCTGAACCAAACAAAACTACCTTCCTTAAAGTATCAGTGTAAATAAATGTCTCGCTACCTACTGGCTATCAAACCAAAATCACTTCTTTGGTTCTGACCAAAGTGTTTCTGTAGGATCAAGTCCCAAAGCTGGTACAAACACTTGGTTAATTTCATGTTTACTTAGACTTTAATCAACTAAAGTATAAAAAAACAGGCAGTGTTGGCTGCACTAATATTCAGATATTTCAAACAGTACTTAAACTAACTACATGCCTATGTTAACCTCTCATCATCTCATCTGACTATATAGAGCTTTTTGGGTTCCTTTACGATGAGGCACCAATAAAGACACCATAGAAAGAGGAAAAAGATGTTACTTTGTGGAGCTCAGATTGCAGTTTGGCTTCTTGTCTTGATCGCTGGGATGAATCACTTACAATCAATCAGTGCAGTGCACTTAAGACATCTTGGTAACCTTAAAGACAGGCTTATGGCTCCATGTCGAGGCATAGCGGTTTATGTGCTGTTACTACGTCAGAAGTTCGTGGAGGGCGCAAGAGCTTCTAGAAAAATGTATATGACGAAGAAACCTCCAGGACAAAACTTCTTGCCGTGATCAAAGTGAGAAAAGATACTTCATGTTAACATGCAAACATCTGTGTAGCTTTGTAGTGGAGCTACGACTACTGAGTGAAATCCTGTGCTGAACTTTGAATCATTTCCTACCCTGTGAGAATCTACGGTGACACCGAAAGACCACTTCGACTGGGAAGCATAAATCAAGCTTAGCTGTCGTCTCTATGACTGAGCCTAACAGAGCTACTGAGGCCTTGCTAATCATTTGTATACTTAGATCCAGACAAAACTTAGAGATGATGTGTCTCGTTATAATGTTTCTACCACATCTCCGGAGATGTGACTAATCTTTACCTCTGGGTTTGTCGCCACAGCCTGGCTAACTGTCTGGGAGAAAGAATATTTTTACCTGTTCAAAGTCCCCGTCAAGTCAAAGAAAATGAAAACATGGTGTTTATCTTCTTTAATCCTAAAAGTAATATAAACAGCAGGCAGCTGTAAAATGTTATCTCAAAAATGTTTGATCAAGCAGCACGCCAACATAACCTTACTGAATGCTGAATCCCTGTAAGTGAAAGGTAGTTATTAGTAATTCAACAGTTTGTGATACCTGGGGAGATCAGTGTGCCGTCCTTGTTCTTCTCTTCTTTCTTGCGGGTGAGCCTCTCCTTGTACTGCTGCTCCCTTTTTTCCATAATCCTCTGATTATACAAATCCAGCTGCGACATAAAAACACAACACCTGGTCAAAGCTTTCTCCTGTGCAGCTTCAACACAGTCCCACAAGTCATGCAACTTTTACTTCAGGACTTGTTTACTTTTGTTTTACTCTGATCTGATCACAGTCATACCACTGCTGAACATACCTTCTCCTTCTGCTTGGTCTTTATGTCCTCGTCTGTCTCTGCTGAGGTCTGAGGACTAGAGGCTGATGGAGACTCTGTGGGTAAACTGAACTGGACTGTTTTGACTGGTTTAGCTGGTGGCTGCACAGCTAGAGATTTGACAGTCTCAATGACCTTCAGGCATCTGGCCACTGTGGTAGAGATGGTTGCTTGGTCGCTGCTTGTAGGGCTCGATGTTGCTGATGTTGTTGATGGTGGTGTTGGTGTTACTACAGCAGTGGTTACAGGCTGCAAAGGACTGCAGGAGATAAGAGGTAAAGATGCAGCAGGCTGGCCAATAAAAGGAAGGACTGCATGACTGGTGGGTGGAGCAAAAGGAGGTTGTCCGGGTGAACGTCGGGGTGGAGGCCCAGGAGGAGGCCCTGGAGGAAGCTGTCCAAGACGCGGTGGAGGAGGCCCAGGAGGAGGTCCACGGGGGGGTCCTGCAGTAGGGCCAAATGTCTGGGGTGGTTGACCAGCTGCAGGAGGAGCTGGAGTGCCCATGCTGAGGGTTGTGGAGCTCTGAGTCGGGGGAATCTGGGTAGTGATTCCAAGGGGCCAGCTGATTGGTGGGGGTGGATGCTGGTAGTGAGCAGGACCAGGGGGAGGTTTCACGGGAGGAGTGGTGGAGGGTGTGCTCCCTATTGTTTTGGTAAGACTCTGCAGCTGTTGCGCCTTCTTTAGTGCCTCCAACTCTTGCTGGTCCAGGAATCCTTCATACTCCGAAACAGCTTCATGTCTGCTAAACGGCTCCACACTGGAGGACCTGACAGGGGACGGGGAATGGATGTGATCCAATTCAATGGATCCAGTTCTACTCGTTCGCAGTGCTTCCCTTGGTGATGACAAAGTTTCTCTTTCTGTGGAAGAAGACTTCGGGCTGTAGATCTTCTCTTGGGCTCGGCTTGCCAGTTTGGACATATCTCCTGTGCTCAGCTTCAGGCCAATCGTACGCAGTAGACTCTGGATCTTGTCATAGGGTTCTGTCTGGCTCTTTGGTTCCTCGCTGGTTCTCTCTACTGAGGACCGTTTATGGCTGACTTGTTTCTTTTCTCCTTCCAGCGTCAGGCTGCTGCTGCTGCTGGGTTGCTCTTGAGCCAATCCCACAATCCGAGAGAAACCCCTGCCATCTTGAATCGCCCGCTCATGAGGCAGCAGGTCATCATTCACATAAACCGGTTTTGATTTCTTTTCAGCATCCACCTTGTTATTCAGCATGTCGAGGAAGCGATCAAGTGGTGGTTTCTCAGCTGGAGGTGATTGGCATGGTGTTGTGTTTGTCAGTTTGGGAGAGGGGCTTCGAGGAGGTGGTTCCGTGGGAGAAGGAGGTCTGAAAGGGGGTCGGGAAGATGAAGGGGAAACAGTATAGTGTGGTTGGGTGGAGGCAGCAGGAATTCGCCCAGGATGAGGAGGAGATGAGGAACTATGGCATTCTGGAGAATGGCTCTGTTTGACAGGACAATACGGATCATTGTATGGTCGGTCCACATATACTGGGTCGTAGTATCGGTCGTCATAGGGTTCATCATAAACATCATAGCGATCAGTGTAACGTTGGCTGGCAGATGGAGGGCCAGCATACAGTGCTTCACCATAGACACGACTTTCATAAGGGCGGTCACCGTAGGAACGGTCATCATAGGGGCGTTCACTGTAAGGTCGACTAGTGTACGGATCACCGTAGCGGTCATCGTAGCGCCGATCTTGGTAAGGACTATATGGCCGGTCATAATAAGGATCGTCATAGAGGTGAGGCAGATGTCCTTCTGGTTGTTTCTTCAAGGTGGATCGGACCGGTTTATACTCAGTAAGTGGGACGGCGATCCTGCCATGGTTGTAGTCTATGCAGGTCCTCTGTCCAGGGTCTACGTCCACCAGAGACTTTTTGTAGGCAATCATCTCGTTCAGCTCCTCCAGCTCACGCTTCTTCCTTGCCAGCTCGTCATCCATGACTCCAACACGTCTGGGAGGAGGACTCACCTCCCTTCCCCTCTTGTGACATTCTTCGCGCTCTCTGCTGATCTTGCTCCTCCTCTTGTGGGTCTGGTCCTTGCTCCTCTCCCTGCTCCTGCTGCGACTCCCACTGCGACTCCTGCTGCGACTCCTGCTGGAGCTCTTGCTTTGGCTGTGACTCTTCTTGGGGCTGTTGGGGTGCCTGTTTGACCTCTCTCTGCTTCGGCTTCGCCTGTGCCTGCTGCTTTTATGGTCATGGTCAGCACTGGTGCTGTGTCTCTGTTTGATGATACGTCCAAACTGGTCTCTGGGCGGACTCCTGCTCCTACTTTTACTCCTACTCTTGGCCCTACTCCTACTTTGACTCCTGCTTCTACTTCTGCTCCTGCTGCGTCCGTATCTACGCCGAGCCGTGCTGTAATCCCTTCTGCTGATACCGGTCTTGCTGTCCTGTGATCTAAGACTCTTCACCACCGCCTTCAGCTTTTCTGCGTCTGGTTTTCCTTTCCTGAAATGTCAGAAGCAAATGAAACGCATCACACACGAGTTTAGCCTCTTAGAATACTTTAGTGTTATGTCTGTACCTCCTGTGTAGATGCCAATGTGAAATACATAATTTACGCAGAGCCAATGTTACATACAGATTACAGAAAAGTACAATCCCCAATTCCAAAAAAGTCGAGATGTGTAAAATGTAAATGTTATTGGGACAGGCCTCAATACCTTTCACATAAAACTTGATGGAAAATACCATGAAATTTATTTAATTGATTTAAAAATAACATGTAAATGATTTTCCAACAGAACAAATAAATTCAGAACTCACTCAGCGTCTTCTGAAGACTTTGTCAGCTTGATGGTCATCTACCAAATGAGACAAACACATTAAAGACAGTCAACAATGATCTCTGACAACATCCTGTGACTAACTGATTTTTAATCATTTGTTAAATACAGAAAAAAAGACCTGATGAGACAAACTAAATTAATTCAGGCTGTTGTAACACAAGCATAACACCCTGACATCATCCTGTCAGATATAATAGCCCTGACTGACATGAGATGAAGTTCAGTTCATGTAGCTCAAATATTTTGAACAAAAGTGGGCAAACATGTTTGTTGGGTCCAGATCAAAGTGAAAAATGTACCAACAACAGAAACAAGAGGAAGCTCTTCAGATATAAATCCAGTCCTAACCTTTCCTTTGGTCGCTCCAACACCGCCCAGTTTACGAACAGGCAGGAAGATGCTCTCCGCGTGACGTTTGATCCTGATGGCCTGGTTCCCCCCCTCCGCTGTTTCATGCTGGAGAAAAAATAACAGGTGTTTGATCAAGATAATGTTCAAGATAAAATACATCAACAAGTCAAGAACCAAGACATGTCAAGAATCAGATCACTTCAAGAACCAGAACTTTAGGGCTGAGTTTAAAGTTCTCCATCCTGGAACATTTAATCTGAAACCTGAAACAATCTGAAACAAACTGGACTGACGATCAGAGACAAGCTGGACATTCCCTGACCATCTGAGACCGTCAGTCAAGATAAAAAGGAAGAAGAGGACTCACCGGGACGACACTGAATTCGACCTTCTCATTCAGCTCCAGTTTCTTCTTCTCGATCACCTCGGACATGTGGAAGTAGAGTTGAGGGTTCTGAGTGCACTTGATGAGCCCCGAGTCGTCCGAGAACTCGATCACGATTCCCTGGTGAGACACACAAAGAATGAAAACGTCACAGGGTTCAGCCGGTTGATGTCAGTTTGAAATGTTGGCTCTCCGGCTGCTCCGACTCAAACTCCGTGAACTAAACAAACTCACGACTAACGCGAGCAGATGGCGGTCAAAGTCTTACGTGTCGACGCTGTTCAATGGACTCTTCAAAGGAGTCGGGGAGAATCTCTACGTAGGTCGCTCGTTCCTCTTTGGTCTCCTGATGGGTGGCAATGTTGAAACGCACCTTCACAGATCAAATACAGTTAAGGATGAGAGCTCTACAGGAAAAAGGTGCTGATTTCAGTTCAGGGAAACAACAAAGCTGCACTTTAAATACAAACAGATTGAGCATCGTTTAGTGTGGACACACCTGAGAACTGTCCTTTAATTAACGACCTGTGGTTCATCAATGACTCAGATTCTCTGATATGTGTCATGTTAGCCGTTAGCTGTTAACCAACAGGCAGGCGTCTATCAAAGTAGGTCTGAGTTCATAAAATCAAACCTCAATTTGTCACATTCAGATTTAACAGGAACAATAAAAATGTGATTTGACTGTTTTCTTTGTAATTACAGGGAATGTCTACAGTGTGTATCCTGGTTTGCTCTAAATCACCTGACTTCCTGTGACATCACTTCCTCTCACCTTGTCTCCATCCAGCATGGTGGCGGTGGTCAGCAGATCATTGGGACAGAAGGAAAGCTGTTTCTGTTGACCGTCGATGGTCATCACCAGTCGACCCATCTCTGGGTCTGTGCTGGCTCTGCCCCCTGCTGCAGCTCCGCCTTCAGTGTCAGCTGACTGATTCTTTATCACCACCTCCTCCTCCTCCTTTTTCACCTCCATCTTTACCTCCTCTCCTCCGTCTGCTTCAGGTTTTCCTTCCACCCCTTCATTCTCCTCTTCATCTGTTTTCTCCACTTTAATTTTGAGCTGAAATTAAAAATTATGATTAGTAAATTTGACGAACGTTATTTTGACGTCTTCAGGCCTGGAAAAAAGAATATCAGACTCAAGAACTTTTCCAGGGTTTCAAGATTTTTCCAGTATTTTTTGTACCTGTCCAAGGAGTGTCTGTCCAGCCTCAGCGCCTCCTCCTCCACCTCCTCGTTGCTCCTTCGGCTCCATCTTGATCTTCTTGATGTTTTTGGAAATGGCTTTGAGGACGGTGCCTTCGAATCGCTCCTTGCTGATGTCGTCCATCGTGTCAGGGACTCTTATTTTGAAGCCGAGCGGCGTCCACTGCAGGACGTCAGGAAGTGAGAAGACAGTGAGTGGTAAGAAACAAGTGAGTTAGTTTCAGTTAGTTGTGAGTTCAGTCATCTGATTTCTGTCTATCTATTATTGTCTATTGACAGCTTCTCACTTTGCATTTGGCTGCCTCCAGCGCCGCCGCCACCTCCTCCTTCTTCTTCCTCTCCACCTCCTCCCTCCTCTTCCTCTGCTCAACCTCTTGTTTCTTCTTCTTGGCCTCCTCCTCCCGTCTTTTCTGCTCCTCCAGGATTTGGTCTTCGGCCCTCTTTGTCCTCAGGAGCCTGATCGCTCTCTTCTTTGATTTCACCTGCAGAAACAAAACACCAGCGCCAGAACATCAAACATGTTCACTTCCTGTTGTGAGGTCAGTCGAGCAGTGAAAACAAACAGGAAGTGGCCTTTAAACTGGGGTCAGGGTCGTATCTGTCAGACTCACCATGGCGACTGTAAACTCCACCTCCTTGTGGATATCTGTGGCCGTGAACTCTGTGTCGCTGAAGTTCTCACAGATGTCGAAAGGAAGCTCGCCGTGCTCGTCAGAGTTGACAATGCCTTCGTCAGCTCCCAGCCAAGTGATGATGCCCTGAAAGAAGAACCAGAACCAGAACTCACTGATCCATTGATGATCTGAACAGCCTGTGTGTGAAGTCACTGTTAAAGGGAGAGTTCAGCTTATTTCACTGTGGATGGATGAGGCCCTGAACACAGGAGTCGATCTACAGCCACTAACGTGTTAAAACACCAAGTTGCGCAATAACGCCATCAAAGACAGAGATGAAGAGAAGAAGAAGAGGAAGAGGATGTGGATGAGGTTGACTGAAGGGTGCTGTTCAGGTGCTGATGGACTACAATAAGCGTAGTCTGTCACTATCGGTGTTACTGCCACGATGTTTCTGCACTTTTCTTATATTTTTTAACAGCAGTTAACTACTTACCTCAAAATGAATGACGTGTTCTGTGTGTGCACGAATACATCTCTGAACTTTAGCAACACACTGAACCCAACGTTACCAGTTTCTGCTAGGCACACTAACTAGCCTAGCTCTTAGCAATGGCTTCTCTCTCCTCTCCTGCTCTCTCTCCTCTCCTGCTCTCTCCTGCTGTGTGCCACATGTTTAGCTACTCCTCGTCCTCCTTTAGCGATAATGGTACTTGTAATAAATGTAGTTTATTTGTAGCTTTGGAGGCGAGGCTCAGTGATTTAGAGGCACAGTACCGCACCACCGAACAGTCAGTAGCTGCTATAGTTAGCAAGTGCCCTGTAGCTGGTGCGGTACCACCGAAGGTAGCTTCAGCTAGCCGTCCCCCGGCAGCCCCCGAGCAGCCGGGAGGCTGGGTGACTGTCCGAAGGAAGCATAGCCCCAAACTGAAGCCCACGGTACACCACCAACCGCTCCACATTTCTAATAGATTTTCCCCGCTCAGCAATACACCCGCTGAGAGGCCAACTCTGGTCATTGAACCGAGAAGTTAGCGACACCGGGGGCCATAGTTAAATGCATCCCGGGGGCCAGAGTGGGCGACATCCAGTCTAATTTAAAACTGCTGGCTAAAGATAAACGTACATATAATAAGATTGTTATTCACGTCGGCGGTAATGACACCCGGTTACGCCAATCGGAGGTCACTAAAATTAATGTTTCATCGGTGTATACGCCAAAACCATGTCGAACTCCTTAATATTCTCTGGACCCCTGCCACTGCTGACATGTCGTCATTCCACCGCTGGCTGTCAAGGTGGTGTCCAACAAACGATGTGGGCACTGTCTATATGGAAAGTGTCATGAGTAGGGATGCACCCATGCATCGGCTGAACATCGGTATCGGCCGATGTTCAGCCGTGGTTTTGGTCCGTCCTGCACGCGACTTCAAACGGGAGAGTTTCAGAAGTGAGCATTTAGCCCGCCAGACTTTGTTTACTTGCTCAGATTTGGCCATTTTCCCGGTGTATGTTCTTCTAAATATTCTTCTACATGTGTAAATATGCTATGTAGTTACTTAGTTTCGCTTTTGTCTGTTTTTACGACCAGCAGTTTGCACGGGGTATTTTATTTTGAAAATCCACCGGATTCTCTTTGCTTTTTCTGTGTCTGGCTTCTGCCCGCTCGAGGTGCTCTGTGATTGATGTGTGCCGCTCGCGTCAAGCACCAGAAATAGAACAGACGTGTATTCAGCGTATTCTGGGACGCTTCGAGAAAGATCCATGTTATGCAGTTTGCAATACATGTAACAAACATCGGCGCATCCCTAGTCATGAGATAACTGAAGTTATGATTTGACGCTATATGAATAAAGGTAGGTGAGGTAAGGTAAAGGTGGTAAATGGACTGTACTTATATAGCGCCTTTCTTTCAAAGTGCTTTTACATATCTCATTCACACATTCATACACTGATGGCATTAGCTGCCATGCAAGGTGCCAACAGCTCATCAGTTTTAGGAGCAAACCATTCATACACACCGATGGCGCAGCACAACAGACAAGCAAACTGGAGGTGCCGGGGATTGAACTGCCGATCATTTGATTAGTGGACAACCCGCTCTATGTCCTGCTCTACGTCCTGAGCCATAGCCGCCCGCAGTCTTACCAGTTCTCTCTTCTCCTTCGTGTAACTAAAGGTGAACGGGACTTTGGGTTTGATGTTGGCTGCTCTCCTCTTCTTGGTCATAACGTCCACCAGCAGGTTGATCAACACGTGGTCATTCTTCAGCAGTGTGACGCCACAGTCCCGGTGGTCGAATGTCACGTTGGTGCTGACGGGGCCAATGTTGGCGTGGATCTGACCCGGGTAACCCTGTATGGTGGACTACAAAGTGGCCAGAGTCAGACTCAGGCACCATGTTTGACAGGACAAAGGGTTTCTTTATGTTCTCGTCAGAGTCAGTTTCATTTCAAAGAGTTCAGCTCCAAACAAGCTTGAAAATGCAAATCAGAATAAGATGGGAAGACCAACCCACAGTCATCAATACTGCTGATTATTGATCTATTCTGATCGCTCAATGAGCTGCTGTTAAAATCAGACTTTTAAACTCCATGATGTGTTTCCTGTTTGGTCAGTTACTGATGGGCAACAAACGGCGTTCTTTGTGTGGTGTCTCACTCACTGTGGGCTCGATGATTGGCTGGCTGACCACGCCCTCGTACAGCTCGGTGTCCAGATGCATGTTGGGCGCCAGCTCTGGCTTGACGTTGGCCTTCCCTTTGAGCCACTTGGAAGAGTCTTCTTCGCCGTTGTCGTCTGCGTTTTGGGTCTCGGCTTCCTCGATGGCGGCAGTGGCGGAGCAGAGTGTCAGGAGGAGGGGCTCCTTCACCCTCCGAATCCGGATGGCCCGCTTCCCCGCTCTCAGCTGAGGACAAACCCAAACAGATTGATGTCTGAGAACAAAGCTGAAGTTCAGTCCAGAAGAAGGAGGGAAGAAGGTCAAAATAAGTCCCCCTGCCCCCCGAGTCCTCACCATGATGACGGTGAACTCGACGTTCTCATTGACATCCTCGGCGGTGAACTCGATGTCACTGAAGTTCTCTGTGATGCTAAAAGAAAGCTTGCCGTGTTGGTCGGACTTGATGAGGCCTTCATTGTCTTTGAGGCTGACAATGACTCCCTGCAGAGGTAGAGTTTAAACACCAACTCAACGACAGTTAACAATGCAGATTTACACCACGGCGTGAATGGTGAGCGGCTCTCACCTCCTCCCTCGTCTCCTTGGTGTGACTGAAGGTCGAAGGGATTTTGGGTTTGATGTTTGTGGCTCTCCTCTTTTCGCTGACAATGTCGGTCAGCAGGTTGATGAGCACCTGATCATTCTTCAGCAGCGTCACCGTGCTGTCCTTCCTGTCGAATGTTAGGCTGGTCCTCAGTGGCCCAATGTTCACGTGAACCTGACCGGGGTACTGACGCTCGCCAGGCTGCGGAGCAACAAAACCGACAGGGTCAACGTCAGGAAACAGGAAAGACGACAGCGTCTCGATGGATTAATGTGTAAACTGACCTGAGGCTCCGTGATAGGCTGACTGACCACCGCCTCGTAGATCTCTGGGTCCACGTTCTCAGTTCCACCTGGAGCCACTTTCACATCTGTCGCTATCAGACTGTTGTTCTGAGAGACAAACAGGAAACAGGAAGTGGTCAGTCAAAGAGAGTTTGATGAAACGTGAAGAGAAAACCAGTCTGAACCAACAGGAAACAGGAAACAGGAAGCAAAGAGATCAACTTTAACTCGTCAAACATCAGACGGAAAAGACAATTGTGTGCCTCACCTTCTCCTTGCAGGCCGTGAAGTGGACTCGGACCCCGGGTGTCATGGCTTTGGGGTTTCCAAAGAAGGCGGCAAAGCTGAAGGTGAACTTCTCCAGATCTTCTCTCTCGATGTAGCCGAAGGTCGGCTGAGGAGCAGAGACGCCAGAACCTGGATTACTGACTCAATCTGAACTCAAACTGGGCCTGAGTTCTGTGTTGGGGACCATGTCCAAGTCAAACACAGTACACATGTCCACTACAGGACCCAGGTCAGAAACCTGGAGGCGTGGTTAAAACATGTGATCTGAAGACATCATCACTCAGGTCACAGTGTGTGTTGACGTTCTTACCCCGATGAATGAGATGATTCCTGTAGACCGGCCCGGAGGAGGCCTGAGAACACAAACAGACAGCAGTTTAGAGCCTTGTCTCAACAGGTACCACACCACAGAAGAAGCTATATGAAGTGACATCACACTCAGTCACATGTTTATGTCCGTTTCTATTGGCTTAGAGCTGCAGCAGACACAACTGGAACCTGAATTCATCAATAAATTATTAACGATGGATCGAAGGCTCACTCAGACCAGAACCTTCGAAGACTTCCTGCAGGGACCACTTACTTATCAAAGGAGCGTTTTCCCAGCAGGCCGAGGGCTTTGGCAGCCTTGGTGGGATCTGTTTTAGGTTTAGGTTTAGGTTTAGGGGCAGCAGCAGGGCCGGCTGCAGGTGTCGTCGTGACAGCGGGCTCCTCTGTGGACTTCTTAGTTTCCCCCGGAGTCAACTCAGTGGACGGGTTTGAGATCAGAGCTTTGATCTGCAACAACAAGAGACTGAGACACAAGACCTGGACCAATACAGGACTTGGAGCACTACAGGACATGCACCACGGCAGGACACGCACCACTAAAGGACACGCACCACTAAAGGACACGGACCACGACAGGACATGGACCACTAAAGGACATGCACCACTAAAGGACATGCACCATGACAGGACATGGACCACTACAGGACATGGACCACTAATGGACCTGGACCCTGTTGTCCGCATGATGCTGATGTGAAACCAAGAGAAGAAAGAAGGGTCAGAACCGGGTCTGGACTCACCCACTCAGGCTGGTCTGGTGGCGGGTTGGGCATCACTTCCTCTACAACAGGCTGAACACAGACAGAGAGAAAAGGTTCAGGTCTTACAAGTGAACTCACCTGAACATCAGCTGGATAAGCAGCTTGGCCCAAACAGAAACGAGCAATAATCAATCACAGCACACAGTGACCTGAAGTGATCCACAACAGAAACACCAAATAATATTGGACCAGGAGTGACCTGCTGAGCTGCTCACCTCTCCAGTCCAACCGGGAGGAGGGTAGGCTGGGAACCCCAACGGGGGGACGCAGGCTGGAGGTGGGACAGGAGGAGGTATGGGCACCGGTCCATATGCTGCAGGGTCTGGAGGAGGAACACCGACAGGAGGAGGAACACCGACAGGAGGAGGAACACCGACAGGAGGAGGTGGGAGAGGTCCAGGAGGAACAGCCTCGGGTGGCCACAGCTCAGATGGTCCTTCCCGACCCCAGCCATGGGGTCCCCAGTCCTCTGGACGTGGTCTCCAGTGAGGAGGTCTCCAGTCTTCGGGGTGAAATCTCCAGTCGTCGGGGTGAGGAGGTCTAAGGTCGTTGGGGTGAGGAGGTCTAAGGTCGGGGTGAGGACATCTAAGGTCATCAGGGTGAGGAGCTCTAAGGTCGTCGGGGTGAGGAGGTCTGAGGTCGTCGGGGTGAGGAGGTCTGAGGTCGTCGGGATGAAGACGTCTCCAGTGTTCAGCAGGATGCAGCCAGTCGTCGGGATGCAGCCCCCAGCCAGGCGGCGGCAGTCCTCTTGGTCCCCAGTCCGGGGGCGGAGGTCCCCTCGGGCCCCATCCTTCAGGTGGCAGTGGTCCCCATCCTCCGGGCGGCGGAGGGCCCCATTCATCAGGCGGCGGGGGACCCCAGCCTCCCGGCGGCGGAGGACCCCAACCTGGTGGCCCCATGTCGAACGGAGGTCCGCCATCACCCGGCGGTCCTTTGCGGGGTCTGTTCCGCACCATGGATGAGTGGCTAAGCTAAGCTAGCTAGCTAGTGAATTGGAAACCAATGGACCGAACCGAGTCAGGACCCGGACTAATGGGTTTGCGCCACGGGTACTTTGTTTGAGTGTCGGCCCTTCAGAACAGGTCGGTGACCGAATATAAACGATGATTTTCAGAGAAAAGTTCAACAGCTCACCGCTAACACACACGGCGGGGTTTCTTCTTCTGGCGCGTTCGCGGGCAGCAAACAAATTTTTACCGCCACCAGCTGTCCGGAGGAGCACACGACAACATGGCCGCCTCACTCCTTCAGGTCTGTGATGATGTTTCAAAGTTTACTTAAAGTTTTTTTCAGCTTTAGACGACATTAAAGTGAAACACTGTCAAATTCAAATAAAAAGTCTTCAGACCAACTGACGTCATCACTGTCAGTTATGAACATCTTTTTTACAGTCATGGCTGAAAGCCCAGCAGAGTCCAGCAGGTGGCGGTAAAGCAGCACCGAGGATGCAAGCTGCCGTTAAAGGTGCAGCAGAAGAAGAAGGTTTGCGTTAAAACAGCAGACCAGGGGTACGGTCGAATATTCAAAAAAATTAGCTCCTAAGTCCTTTCCTAACCACTTTTCCTTGACCTCGATGGAAAACGTCACGAGGTCAAGGAAAGATGAGAAGGAGAATTCATAAGGAGTTAGGAGAAGACGACCGCGGTGTTCAGAGAATCCGACTGCTCTTACACTTGGACTACGTCATTATGCGACGGCGAATGTTATTGACGTGATCTGTGGTAAAACTACAAAGTCCAGAAGATGGACTACAAAACGCTCATCTGAGATACTTCCTAGATACTCCCCGTGCGCTCTGACCGTGTTGTTTCATGCAGGAAATATAAACGTGGAAAACCCGGTGAAAAATGTGACTTCATCATCAACGTCAGAGTTCAAATAATAAATGAATATTGTCCACCTGTCACAGAAGTCAGATGAAGTGTTTGTTAGCTGGTATGGTCGCTCACCCTCCTGTCCACTCATATAGAAACATATTAGCAAGTTATGGCAAAGATATATGATTAATCAGCAACGGTAACTTCATGATGATCTGCAGGACGCTGGATGTCACAGTTACAAACAGTTTGTACTCTGTGTGTGAACGCAGCTCCACAGTCAACAACAGAACACACTTCATGATCAAAGTTTGACATCACGTCAACACGTATGTTCATATTCACACGCTCTCTGCTGCAGGCTGCATTACACTGTTTAAATACATTAATGTTTTCTTTCTTATGTCTGCTTGTGAATGACTGAACGGTGCGCCGATTTTTTGTCGCTGCCGCAAGGAATTGTGGGGCGGCACTACCTCCTTTCCTTTCATTAAGGATTCTCCGGTGTATCCTATGCTAAAGGAGATAATAAAGGAAGCATTGAAGCTCCTTTCTTTAACAGTTTGAGAATTCGAACAGCTCTTATCATGGCGGCTACGTTAATACTTCCGGGTCATTTCACTCAGTTAGGAAGGTTCCTAAGCAAATTTGACTATTCGACCGCACCCCTGGTACAGGAATTTTATAACTACACAGAGGGAAAGTATGGGGAATATATGTACACATATACAGATGGATCAAAAGAGCCGGAAACAGGAGCAACAGGCGCAGCAGTAGTGGTTCCCAGACTTCATATCAAAATATCAAAAAGAACTTCAGATCACTTAAGCATACATGCGGTGGAGCTATGTGCAATATTAATGGCAATAGAATGGGTGGAGGACAGGACGGACAGGAAAATAGCCATATGTAGTGATTCAGTTTCAGCACTCTTAAGCATTAAAAACAGGGCAGGGAAAACACATCAGGAATTAATATATGAAATACTGTTAAAAGCATCAAGATTAAAACAACAGGGGAGGGAAATACCGTTCATGTGGGTGCCAGCTCATTTAGGAATACAAGGAAACGAAAAAGCAGATAAAACTGCTAAGGAGGCAGTAAAGAAAGAGGAGGTGGAATTGAAAGTCAAAATGATCAAAAGCAGAGGGAAAAAGTATAATATGGAAGGGAATAATCAATCAATGGAATCAATATTGGAAGAGCCAGGAAAAAGGGAGACATTTACATAAATTACAAAGTGTAGTAGGAGAGGTAGGGTGTTATGGAGATAATAGAACAGAGCAAGTAGTCATGAGCAGAATAAGAACAGGGCACAGTAAACTGAATAGCACACTTAATATAAAAGGGAAACATCCAACTGGTCAGTGTAGCTGTGGGGAGAGGGAGACAGTGGAGCATGTGATTGTAACTTGTCCTAGATATGAAAGGGAAGAGATGAGTACAGGGCTGCGAAAGGTAGGAATAAGGGAAATTAACTTAAAGAGTCTAGTAGAGTGGGGAAAATCTAAGGAAGGGAGGAGAGTCATTATGAGATTTCTTGTCTCAACTGGTTTAATTAAAAGAATATAACAGAAGATGAAATAAGAAAGAAGTAAAGTCCAGCAGATGGCGGTATATGCAACACTAAGGATGCCAACTGCCATTAAACGCCAAAGATGAAGAAGAAGAAGAAGAAAAAGAAGAAGAAGAAGAAGAAGAAGAAGAAGAAGAAGGAGAACTGCCATTAAACGCCAAAGAAGAAGAATAAGAAGGTTTGCGTGCATGCATGTAGAGAATAAGAGTTTTTATAAAGACCTCCATCATTGATTCACACACTAAGTGAAGCGCCTGCAGCTTTCTGTGCACACTAAAGCTGCACACCGGAGCTGCTTCACCGCGGGATCACACACAAACTCTGCGGGAGGAGATGTACCGTGGTCGGCCTCCGCCGAGAGGAGGCTACCCGCCGCCTTTCGAAGGCAGAGGCCGAGGTCCGCCGCCCCGGGGGCCGTACCCGGCACCGGGCTACAGAGACGAGAGGAACCGGCCCAGGCCTCCGTACCACCCCAGCTCCCACGACCACGGTCACCCCGACTCGTACCGCCGCTCCCCGCCGCGCAGGAGGTACCCTTCCCCCGGGTCAGGAAGTCACCGAGGCGGAGAGTACTGGGCCGGTGGTCCGTCGAGAGAGGTGAGTGAGCCGGACTCCAAATGTGCTGAATGACGCTGCTAATGTGGATTTTCCCGCTCAGACTGGGTTCGTTCATGTTTCTGACTCTGGAGGATGAATTGTGCTTCAGTGAGCTCTGAACATAGTTTATTAGCACCTGTCCACCAAACTCCACCAGAACACGGTCCATTTACCACTGCTGTCTGCTGGGCCGGACTTCAACAACAACTCTGTTCATTCTGAAAGGTTCTGACCCAAACATCAGGCCAACTTCCTGTAACTTTAATCGTCTAAGCGTCACTTCGTCATCAGTCCTTTTACACACCGTGCTGAGCTGACGTCAGCTAGCATCACATACCGGCTGTAAATCAGTGTTTGGCTGCAGAGGCTCGGTTCTTTGCGGTGGTCCAAACAGAGGCTCGGTTCTTTGATCCATCACACTCAGCATCTGTCCAGTTCATAGACCTTCAGGTGGTTCTTCATGTTCATGGAGCTGACAGTTGGACTGATCCACCAAAGATCTGTTTGTAATCCAGAACCTCCAAAACTCACTAAAATGGACCTGTGAGGTCAGTCTGGACTGGGTGTGTTCAGGTGTGTTCAGTCTGGACCAGGTGTGTTCAGGTGTGTTCAGGTGTGCTGACGTGTGACGACTGTTGAACTGATTTTTTTCATATTTGTTGCAGAGGTCTCTGTCACCTCGTGGGCCGGTTCCCCTGGACCACAACCTGGTCATCACCGTCGGCAACGAGCTGATTGGACCGCCTGGGTCTGCCCCCTTACGCCATCATGACAGGTGCTCATTAATATTCATGTAATGGTCTCATTAATATTTATAATGTTGTCATGAGTATTGACGGTTAAAGTAAATAAACATGAAGGGAATCACAAGAGTCTCAAACTCGGTGCTGATCTGATCCAGTCCAGTTAAACACCCTGTTTCCATACAGAGACTACCCTTCTCGACCAGAGTACGAGCGGAGCCGGAGCTGTGGCCGACCTCACAGCCGAAGTCGAGAACCAAGTCCGGACCGGAGCCAGGCCAAGAGTCAGGGACGGAGTAAGAGCCGGGCCAGGAGTAAGAGCCGGGCCCACAGCCATAGTCGCAGTCCCAACCGGAGCCGGGCCAAGAGCCGCGGACGGAGCAGGAGTCGCAGTCCCGACCGGAGCCGGGCCAAGAGCCGCGGACGGAGCAGGAGTCGCAGTCCCGACCGGAGCCGGGCCAAGAGCCGCGGACGGAGCAGGAGTCGCAGTCCCGACCGGAGCCGGGCCAAGAGCCGCGGACGGAGCAAGAGTCGGCTCCGCAGCAGGTCCAGATCCAGATCCAGAGGGCGGAGCTACAGCAAAGCAGTGAGCCGTGGGCGCAGTAAAAGCCGGCTGAGGAGTCGCAGCGTGAGCAACAGCTCGAGCTCCAGCAGCCAGAGCGGAGATGAAGGCACAGAGAAAACCAGGAAAGGGTTCAAAGAGCTGCAGATGGCTCGACGCAGGAAGGAGCTGGAGGAGATGTTGAGTCAGCCAACCAAGTCCATCCTGAAGAAACGCAACGACTCAGAGGACTCACCGTCACTCAGGGTAGGACTCAACAACACCCCATGAACACACAGAGACATGCTGACTGCAGTGTTGTTGTCAACAAGACAGTTCAACATGTTTCATCTCTGATGATTTAATATTGTAAATATTACACATGATGTTCCTTTTAAATCAAAGCTCATGTGACCTGTCAGCAGAGGACCTGTGCTCAGAGGCGTCACTCTGTTCTGTTTCTGTGTTTCAGAGCTCAGACTCTCCCAGAGGTCCAGAAGGCTCCAACATTTGTCGGATGGCCGACCAGCTGCTGCTGGCTGTTAAAGGCATGGAGCCGCACAGGGTGGCCTCCATGCTGTCAGAGCTGCGCTCCGACCCACAGATGGCTCAACGCGCCAGCCTCGACGCCGAGATCAAAGAGATCCTCAACCTGCTGGGGGGCCAGGCGGCGGGGGCCAAGGCTCTGGAGAAGACGGTGGACGACATCGAAGACGAAGAGGAGTTCCTGTACGGAGACTCGGAGGAGCCCAAACCTCCACCAGCGTCCGAGCCTATCCGACACCATGGCCTGGATCTGTACGGAGACGTGACGGAAGAGGCGCTGTACGGAGACTACCCGCCGCAGAAAGCCACCATCGCTCAGACGTATGGCCTCCCGCTGGGGGCCTCGCCTCACCTTCAGGCCACTCCCATCATGGGGGAGGTGGACATGAGGTACGTGAGCCAGCCCACCATCAGCCCCGACCAGAACATCACGGTCCAGATGTCGAACCCCGCCTATATGCCTGGGATGGAGCCGCTGGAGGAGAGCGAGCGCCAGGCGCTGGAAGAGTATGAGAAGATCCAGGACCTGTTGAAGACCATCGGCCTGGACTTGGGTGTGACCGAGATCAGCAAGATGGCCGCCAGGACCAAAGAGAGGCTTCATGGGAACAAGCCGCCTCCGAAGACGCCCACACGCTGCAGACGGTACTCCTCCGGGAGCTCGGACGGCAGCCACCGAAGCCGGGGCCGCAGGAGGCAGAGCAACAGCGGCAGCTCCAGCTCCAGCAGCAGCAGCAGCAGGAGTCACAGCCGCGGCCGGGGGAGCAGCTGGAGCAGCAACAACAGCCGCCACAGGAAGAGCTCAGCTCCGCCGCGACCTCACAAAGACAGAGACGTAAAAGAGACGAAGATCGAGCGGAACGACGCAGCGCCACCGCCACCGCACAAAGAGCCGCCACCACCACACAAAACCCCTGTCTCCAACGCTCTCCCGCCTCCCGCCATGCCCATACCCACCTACCCCCCCTCACAGGTCCATGGCATGATGCCCCCCCAACTTCCCCCCCACCTGGTTACAGCCAGTATGGAAACTACCTTCCCTACATGCACCAGCAGTGGCCACCCATGTACCCGCCCCCCAATGTGACCATGCCCCCCCAGATTGGCCACGACGAGTTCCCCCCCCCACTCTGCCCTACAAACAGCCCTACAACAAAGCACCCCCTGATCCCGGGGTCAAAGGTCAGTGTGATCAGGCGATGTCATTAAAGGAATATTCCACCTTCTGAGGTCTTCTGAGCTTTGATTGAATTTAGAGAGAACAAACAAGAGATGAAAGAGGATGTTTGATGATGTCATTGTTGGTGGGCGTGTCCTCAGGTTTGGTGAAGAGTTGTGTTCAGGACGCTGAGAAGGGAAAAGTCAGCAGCCATGACAGGAGAGTGTCTGAGGAGCAGAACAACGAGAGTCAAAAACAAAAGGTTTGACCTTCATTCATCACCTTCAGGCAGGAAGCCAACACGTCACAAACACCTGAGCTGTAGACCAACCACCACCGATGAGGACTGCAGGTAAACCAGGTGTCATCAGGTTAGTCCACCTGACTGTTTGTTCTGTGTGTTCAGGTTCTGGAGGAGAGAGAGAAGCTGAAGCAGGAGAGAGAGATCAGGATGAAGAAGAAAGAATATCTGATGAAGGAGCTGGAGAGGCTCAGGAAGCAACAAGGTGAGTTCACACAGAGGCTCCATGTAAAGGTCACCTGTGGGCCGTCGGGGTCACCTGTGGGCTGTTGACTCTGCCTTCATGTGAGTCGGTGTCACATCAGGACAGAGTGGAGGTCATGCTGAGGTCTTCATGAGCTGAGCTGATGAATATTGCAGCGTTTCTTCTTGAGCGTGTTGGTTCAGATCATCGATGATGTTAAATAAATGAAATCAATGCATAGACTGTATGAAACAGAGCCTGAAGATGACATGAACTTTCTTCATTGAAGCGACATGTTTCAGAAGGTTCCTCAGCTGTATAGTTATCTCTGAACTAGGGATGTCACGATTACAGATTTTCTTGGTACGATTATTGTCAGAGAAATAATCACGATATTACGATGTTCACGATTATTTTTGCATTAATTAATTTCACACTACCATGAATGAAAGTAAAATCACATGAACACTCCTTGTAGGTCTTATTTTAATTTATTTCCCTCTTTGGATGCTCTCATAACAAAATAATATAGCAACAATGTAAAGTAACTAAAAAGTACAAGAAAAATGATAATCCCATTTGGAATTAAACAAAAATCACATCTGCTCTGTAAACAATCAATAAATGCTACATATTAACTATGTACTTCTCTCAGAGAAAACTGCAGGACCTTTTACCTGGACTCGGGAGGGTTCTTTCTGTAAACTACACTACAAAAAATATTTTTGAACATTTCTTTTGAACCTGTGAAGAGAAAACACAAGGAAAAGACATCTAGCTAGCTTTTGGCTTACAGCTGCCTATTAGCAGCTTAGCTGCCCCTTTTAACATAAAAATAATACTGTGATTTTATAGGACCACATAATCAATCCTCACGGGGAATGTCATATATACTAAATGTTTAAGCTATTAAAATCATTTTAATAATTTGTTTGTCTAATCTTATGTGGCCAGATAAAAATATGTATCTATTATTTTGGTCCTTTAATTTTATTTTTAAATTACATTGCCACAAATAAATTAGTAATAAATGAAAGGGACGTCCCATAGTGTTTTTACTGCTTTTAGCTCAATGCAGAAAGCAAAAGGAGGTAATGATAAATGTTCACTGACTGAGGACCTTCAGAAGATTACATTACTTCTTTTTATACAGGCCATTGCACAGTGACACTGAAACTGTTTGACGACTTACTACTATGAGACATGTTGGGCTTTACGTAACGTTACGTGAATGCGGCTTAACTTGACCCGTTGCACTGTATGCCGAATCGGTGTCGCACACAATTAATGGCAAATGACACGGTAAGTATTTTCTACCAGTTCATTGTTATGTTAGGTAAACATTGACATGACTTAACCCAGTTACTATTTACCTTTTACTTTGGTGTACAGCGCCGGGTGGTTATCCCACAGGTAGTGAAACATATTTGACGTATTGCCTGATTTCACGCCAAAAAAAATCCCACACGGCTGACTTTAAGCGTTTTTTCGGAGGGAATAGCTCTTCCTCTTCCATGCTTTAGCTCCTGTGAGACTGGGACGCCTCCGTCTGCAACTGCACGGACCGCAAACAAAGCAACACAAGCGGTGACACGCGGTTGTTGTGTAACTTTGTTTTCGTTTCGTGAGTTGCGCTGATGTACCAATATGGTTCCAGCACAATCTCTAATGGAATTGACAGTATTTAGGAAGTGTCACGATTAACTAATCGTAAAGTTTAATACCGCAATTAATCGTGAAAACGGGTAATCGTGACATCCCTACTCGGAACGTCCTTCAGGCTCCACAGACCAAAGTGTTGTTTTATGACATGTTTGTTGTTTTCAGGCGAGCTCCTGAGGAAGAAGCGCCGGGAGAAGGGAGGCCACAAGGACCCTCTGCTGCAGGAGATCAGCCACCTGCAGGAGGAGGTCATGACTCAGATCTCCAACCTGCGCAAAGAGCATGAGACCGCCGAGAAGAAACGCAACGAGATCGACAAGGTGGCGCTCATCCTCGGCCTGAGCCCATCAGACCGGCCCCGCAGGACCAACAAGCCGGCTGAGGAACAGGAGGACGAACTGCCGCCGCCATCAGAGAAGAAGAAACGGGAGGCGGAGAGGAGTCCTGACGGCCGACAGGCAGCCGGCAGCTCCATGATCAAGGTACAAACACCTGCAGAGGAGGTAAAACAGGAAATACTACATACAGGTCATCATAGCTAGGGCTCATTCTCAGTAAAATGTACGTAAAATATTGTGACATGAATAAGTTAAAGAGGTCATGGGTATCAGGTCTGATTTCTGATGAAAACAGAGGCTAAATATTAAAGCTGTGAGCTGATGATCCTCTTCATTTACTAACCTGTAATGAAGCTCATTTCTGTTGTTAGCTGCTTTGACTTTGATCACATTTGACTTGTTAGTTTGAGGTTTTTGTCAGCTCAGGATCAGCTGAAACAGGCGTCACTGTTCACCTGAACACTCAACACAAATGTAGCTTCAGCTCTTCCTCTCTGACAGGAAGGGGGTGTTTGAACACCCCCATGTTTCCTTCAAAATAAGATGCCAAAGTCAGACAGTGGGTGGAGGCTGCACAGCTAAAACTACAAGTCAGCAGCTGTGATTTCCAGAAATATAGTAAACTCTGAAATGAACCAAATAAAGTCAGATGAAGGCGGGGGCTGTTATTACCTGTATCACCTGGTAAATTCACTATAACGTACTGTGTAAGGTTCCCACAACACTATTAATTCAGTCACTTCTACGTTAGGAGAGAGGGGAGAGTCACTGAAAGGCTTTTAATGTGAAACATCTGTACAGGAAATAACAAGTTTTATTGACAGTAGCTTCACAGCGACTGAAAAAAACACTGTTAGAGACAGACGGGTCTGTGTTTTTTTGTTTTTTTTTGTCTTCATTTAAATGTGAATGCCGTAACCTGACCTCTGTGCAGAGTGTTTTCATCACATTCAGTGATCATAAATAGTTCAGCTTCCAGAGAAATGCTTTAAATATCATAAACTTTACTTGACACATTGTCTGATCGTGTCCTGTAAGCTTGAACTTGGACAGCTCAGTAATTAGACTTTCGTCTTTACAGCTTCAGTGATAATGATAGAAAGTTTAGTGCATCTTTGTAAAGTTCTTAAACTGATGAATTTCACCTTTTTAAATATGAACGGTTTCATCGCAGCTTTTAAAAGACCAAATGTACGTTCATTTGTTTCTTTCTGATGGAAATTAAACGTTAAAGCGTTAGAAGTTACTGTCGGTAAAAAGCGACTGCCGGATTCTCACAAATTGTTCGATTAACGTCTTCGAGGCTGGAATTCATTGAAGGTAAGAAACTTTTAAATCTTCAATCGAGTTTTAAAGATGAACTTGAATGTTTTCGTCTGAGTGAATCCTGTCCAATTCCACCGCCATGTTGACTCTCCTCCATCTTTGTTTCTTGGCAGACCTCAGAGGCCCCGCCGCCGTCGACAGAGTCTCCGGACAAGCCCTCCACCAGCTCCCCGGCTCCGCCTCCAACCCCGGAGCCGTTTGAATACTATGACGCAGGAAACCACTGGTGCAAAAACTGTAACGTCACCTCTGGTTCCATGTTTGATTTTTTCACGCACTTGCACAGCAAAACACATCGAAAGGTTTGTGACAGTTTTTATTTTTTTTGTCATTTCCTGTCTGTCAGCTGTACAAGACCGTGTCTTTGTTTGAGAAGGAGTTGGTTTGATATTCACACCTGTACAGTCCTTTACTTGTTTGTTCCTTTACATTTCATTTTTGGTTTCTCTTCACAGACTCTGGACCCATACGACCGGCCCTGGGCTTCCACTCCCGCCAAAACCTCCAAGAACGCTTCGTCAGAAGAGAAGCTGACCAAACCAGCCAAAGGTACTCGTACTGCACATTCATCATTTCTGAAAAGTCGTCATGAGGCTGCTTCTTTGCCTAGTGCTGATCCTAGTATATAGATTCCTTGAATGATCCTAGTGTCTGAGTCCCTGAATTTTGTTAGGCGTCTTCTGCTTCCAGGTGGAGCTCAGTGTGGATCTCTGCCTCTTAATGAAAACATTGCTAACGAAGTGACAAAGACTCGTGGAACCACAGAGGAAACTGCTGTCCACACTCCCGATGTCAATTCATTTGTTTTTCATGAGTCATCTTCAAATGAAGGCTGCTGTGATTGTAACATACTGCAGTAACCTTTGGAAAAGTGCTTTAACTTCTCATCACAGGTGTGTCCGTCCTCATTTTACTACATTTCCTGTAGTAACCCTGGTATCACTGAGCAGTTTGCACTTTTCCATCGGTTACTGCTCTGAACAAAGACCACTGAACTATACATCATCTATTTTTTAATATTTCCTCATAAGATGTTCCTCTCTAACCCTCTCCTGTCCAGACAGGTCCTGGAAATGGACACGTCCATCAGGTAAACATGATTGACAGTTTATTTTATCGCCACCTGTGGGATTAAAATGTGTCACCTGTGTTTTGCTGCAGGTTCGGAGTTCTTGCTGCCCGTCAGAGGATTCTTCTGCCTGCTATGTAAAGAGTTTTATGGAGATGCCATTTGTGCAGAAGAGCACGTCACCACACATGCTCACAATGAGAAATACAAGGTATTTAAATGAGGGGGTGAACCGCTGAGTGAATGTTTGACCTTTTCCTTTATAACTTCATCACGTTGACCTCTTTTGGACTTTTTATATGTTTGTACAAATTAGTGTCAGCCCATCGCTGATGGCTGATGGTCATCACCGCTGAGACCTCGACCATTGTAACATCATGATTTAAAAGCAGCATTATTCAAACTAGATGTCAAGTCAGTCCAATATGAGTTATAATAAGTTCTAGTTGAAAGTACAAGTATTGTACATGTGAATGATCTGATTGGATCCAATGCAGTTCAGACCACAAACAGAACTTAGTCCAGTTGTTTGAAATGTTTTGATGATCTAAAGTTTGAAGGTTGGTTTGTTTGTCAGGCAAAAGTTGTTGATGTGTTTTCCTCAATCTCTCGTCTTTCTGTTTTAATGCCTCCTTCACCAGAAACAAATGTACGAGAACCCCATGTATGAACAGAGGAGGAACCTGGACCGGCAGGCAGGACTGGCTTCAGAGACAAGTGGAAAGAAACGCAAACATGAGGACGACGAGAAGGGAAACAAAGACAAGGAGGAAAAGTCCAAACACAAAAAGGAGAAAAAGGACAAGGAGAAAAATAAAGAAGAGGACATCCAGAAGGAGGAGAGATTTCAATTTAAAAAGGAAGAGGAGGGCAAGTTGAAGTTGATTAACAAAGAGGAGGATGTTAAAGACACCAAAGGTGTGAAACAGGAGAAGCCTTCTTACACCAAGAAAGATGAGGATGAAAAGTATGACTACAGCAAGAAGGATGAGAAATACCGGTACAGCAGAGAGGAAGAAGAGAGGGCTAAATACGGCAGAAGAGATGAGGACGACAGATACAAATATAGTAGAGAAGAAGAATATCGGTACCGCTATCACAGGGGTGAAGGCGACCGATATGACGACCGGTCCAAATACGGACCGAGAGAAGACGAGGACAAGTATAAATACAGTAAATATTCAGATTTCAGATCCAAATATGACCGAGAGCGAGATGAAGGGAAACCTAAGGCTGAGAAGGAAGCTTTTAAAAAGATTGACCCAGATAAACCAGCAGGGAAACCAGAGGTCAGCAAGCTTGAACCTCCGCCAAAGCCCTACGACGCGCCCAAAATCCTCTGTGGACCCAGTCCCGCCATGAGGGCAAAGCTCCGCAAGCAGAGCCAGGAAGCCAGCAAAACACCACCTGTGACCGCTTCATTCGCAAAGTTCACGTGGAAAAAGAAGGAGAACGTTCTGGCAAAGGAGGCGGCAAAAGTGGCCGCAGAGTTCATCAAGGAGGATGAAGCGGCTGTGAAGCAGAATCCGGTCTGTGTGGAGGACTCTTTTGCTAAATCTCTGGCCGTTGCCAAGGAAATTGCCCAGAAGCTTGGGGGCCAGCAAAACGTGCCTCCTCCCTGGGGATCCAACAGCGCTAACCGGGGAAGGATCCGGCCCAACCTCCCTGCACCCGCTGTAGTCCTGAGGAAAGCAACCATGATGGGTAAACCTGCACCTCTGAATACCTTCCTCTCCATCAGACCTCAAAACACAACTGTACTTGAATCTCCTTCAAAAGATGCACCGATATTCCCTGATCCTCTCACAAAGGCTCTAAATGCTCAAAACACACTGCTGGAAGCTAAACCTCAGCCACCAACTGGTAGACCTGGGCCAGTTGAAACTATGTCTGGACTTGTGGTTGCTAGAGTAGAGCCCTCTGAGGCTAAACCTCCACCACCAGTGTCTCAACCTGCACCACTGGAGGTCAAACCTGTGCCAAAAGTGTCTCAACTTGCACCAATCGAGGCGAAGCCACCTGAGGCTAAACCTCTGCCGCCAATCTTGAGACCTGCACCATTTGAGGTGAAACCAGCACCACCAGTTTGTAAACCTGCTCCATCTGCGGCTAAACCGGCAATGATAAAGATAGTGTCTGACGTGGCAGCTCCTGGCGTCCCGGAAAGTGAGCAAACCCGTACGGTGTTCGTCAAGCCTCCACCTTTCACGACTATGGGTGATGGATCTCAGAAATCGGAGAAAGTTAAGAGTAACCTGGCTGCAGCCAAAGCCCAGCAATTATTTCACATCTTCTACAGCAGCGTTGGCCAATCAGGCGCCTCCTCCATCACCAAACCAACAACAGACACCAAAGCTGATGGAAGTGCCACCAATAAAAGTCAACTTCCTACACCGCAAGCACAAAAACCACACACTCAGCGACAGCCTTTTACCCAGTCTCAACCTCCAACTATGGTCTGTACATCTCCACAACTACAGTCAAATAAATCCCCAAAACCCCAAACCAACCCAGAATCAGACATTCAGATCGCCTCTGTTTGGTCTTTGCAGTCTACCGCAGCTCCATCACCTGAGCTGTCGCTGACTCCATCCAAAACAACTTCACAAACAACACAACCAAAACTAAATCCACCATCCCAGTCTGAGCCTCAGAGTGTACCCCAAAACCAGTCCTCCACTCTGAAAACTGAGTCCCAACTCATCACACAATCCAAGCCTGTCGAGTTGGAACCAACATGTCAAACTCAGTCCCAGCCCAAACTGACTCCTCAAATCCAAACAGAGCCACAGTCTGAAACCGAGCCCCTATCCTATCCACCATCCCAGTCTGAGGCTCAGAGTGTAGCCCAAAACCAGTCCATGACTTCTAAATCAGAGTCTCAATTTGCTCCACAATCTGAGACTGCCGAGCTGGAACCAAATCATCAAATTCAGTCCCAGCCCAAACTGGCTCCTCAAATCCAAACAGAACTCCAGTCTGAAACTGAACCCTCAGCCCATCCAGAAACACATTCTGTCGCAGAACCTGAACCCAAACCGGGCCCCAAAACTAGAGGCAAGCCAACTCCGACAAAGAGAATCCCTCCTGCCCCCAGGCCTGTCCGACAAACCAGATCCCAAACCAGATATCAGACCCGGCAGCAGCAGCAAAGCCAGTGCGAGCCAGAACCTGAGCCAGAACCTGAGCCGGCTTCAGGAGATTCTGACTCGGCAGCTTCAGAACCAAAGGGGGTGGACACGTCAGATCCTGGCTCTGGTTCGCAGCTAGAGGAGGGGGCACTCAGTGAGGGGGACCCTCAGTTGATGGAGATCACCTCTGAAACCCTGGGCCTCCCCTCCGACATGTCCTGTCTGGACTTTGAGTATGATTATAACTTTGAGTAGCAGCTCACAGGTTTCGTCAGAACCGCTCATAGAGCCAGTATTTTCAGAAACTAGTCTTTCATCAGTCATGGACTGGACTTGATGACAGCTGGAAGACTTGAGACTTTTAAAACACTGACCATCTGTTCAAAGGTCCGGTTTGATGTTTAGTGAAGCTTGTTCTGTCTTAGTCTGAGGTTTCAGGTTCATTCCTGTGGATCCAGTACAGAGATGGTCTATGTCTCGCCCTGCATGGCACGCAATCTTTTACTGATCCACAAAAAAACCGAAATGAACAAAACAACAGTGAATCTGAAGGTGGATTGTTGTTGTGGACCTCCACTGTTGACCAGATGATATTTAGACACTTTGCTCATCCACAAACTCGATAAGTGTTTGTCAGATTCACTGTTGGTTTCAGTCTGCACGTAGGATTTGATGAACAGTGGAGCTCTGCAGCACAGAGAGCTCTTATAACATACTTTATACGAAAAGATCTGGGTCTGTTTTTCAGGGTTTCATCACTAAAGTGGCTCCAAACTGGGTCCTCTGGGGGCTCAGTGGTCATTTTAAAGGTTGTAAGACAATAAATAGAACAGGAAGGATGTGGTTTATTTTGTAGACGCTCCTCTGATGAATCTCTGGATGTTGTTTTTCTGTCTCTCAAATGACTCAGTCATCATCTTTGTTTGTAATCCACAGACATACAAAATCATCAACTCTGTTTAAAGGTTCACCAGTGAAATGTTGAACCATGACAGCAAAGCTCTGCTGTCCACAGACTTTAGGTCATGTCGACACAGACAATCTTTGTTAGTCGGGTTCCCTGATCAGGTTTTGAGCTCCATCTTCTCATCTGGCTCTGTGAAGACAGAAGATCAAATGAGTGTCTTTGTCAGCTGTTCTAAGATCAGATGTGTCCTCGTTCTATTCTTTGTCCTCCTGAAGGTCGGGTTCTCGACACTGTCTGTTGTTTCCTGTTCAGAAAAGAATCTCAGTCTCAGCACGGACCAAAACCAGCTCTGTCACTTTGAAAGTTAACTGCTCATCCAGGATCTGATTCGTATTTAAAAAAAAAAAAAAAAAAAAAAAAAAATTCAGGTTTTCTCCTTGCCACATGTTGTGACACTGATCTGTGGTCAGTGTGTGTGAACACAAATAAACTGTTGATTTAAGAGGTTTTAATAAAAGCTCTGTGTGCTGTGATTCTTCAACACAAGGCTTATAAGGTTACAGTTCATACTTCAGTGTACAAATGTAAGTTGTACATGTTTTATATTTATACTTTGACAGTCAAATGTTGGTGGTAATGTTCTGCGCAGTTACCATTCAGTGAAGAAGGTGGTTGCCATTTCCGGTAAGTTCACAACGGATGTTGAGACAACACTACACCAGGAGGACTACATAGTACCACTGATGGAGGAATCTCCACTGAGACATAGCGTGTGAGAGTGACTAAGTGTGGATGTGGAGTCTCCTGCAGATAGGGTAAACTGAGCAGCTTCATGTTTACGACACTGAGGATGAAAACGGTCATATTATTGCCAACTACAAACTGTACTTTAGCATGTTGTTTTACCTGTGAAACAGCCTCCATGACTCCCCAATGAGCCCTTGATGTTAACCCCTTTATATTGGACCATTTGATGAAGATTTAAAAGATGACTGCATAACATTTAGCGGCTAAAATAAAGCTTTATTTGAGCATGAAGCAGAGTCGCCCTGGAGCAGAAAAAGCTTTTATTTAGTTTGCTGGCTGAAGTCACTCGACAGCAAAGAAGCCAGAAAGAACATCAACAATATGAATATAGGAACTCTCAAAATTACAGCAAAACAGGGAGGCAGGACATCAGATGTCCATCGACTCCTGCAGAGAGCCGCCTTCTCAACAACAAACCAAAAATCTCATCCCAACACCGTCCTTTGAAAGAAAAAACAGAGCAGGAGGCAGTCTTTGCTCAGCAAATGATAATCGGTCAATCAGTTATTGCAGTGATACTTCAGAGGCTGATGTCAGAATTACAGCTCCTACAGACATCTGCTCGGGTCAAACCCGTCAGAACCACTCTTCTTCAGATGCATAGAAACATCCAGCTAACGTTAATAAACGTCGAATAAAACTTGTGTAAATTAAGATGTGAAAATGTTACAGAGGAAGTGATGCAATCATCTCTACTTTAATCTCAAACGAAGGCAGCCTCCATCATCCAAACAAATCAAGGCAGAAGGTGACAGATGAAGGGATTTCTCTAAAAACATGACATGGACCAACAGTCTGCAGATGACTAATCCCTTTTTTCTGTTTTTTTTTTTGTTGTTTTGTGATTTGTTTTAAAGCAGCAGCAGGAAACAAACAAAAATTTTGTTCTGTCAAAGATCACAAACTAACAGACTTTGTCTGGAAAAGGTCCTTCATCGCTGTCGGACAGAAGAGACATCAAAACCACCGACATCCAGAACCAGAACCAGGGCAGAGCTGAGGCGGATTGGTACAGAAGAGACATCAGGCCACGACGAAGACGAGAAAAAACTTCAGCAGTCAGAAAATCAAAAACTGAATTTTTAAATTTAAGTCACAAGAAAAAAAAAGTCGACAAGAAACCAAAGTTTCAAACTAGTTTCACAACTTTTAGACTGGTTTGGAACTGGGTTTGTACTGGTCTTAACTCAATCTTACACTGGTTTCAGTTTGGGTTTAAACTGGTTTGAACTGGTGTCGTTTCAATCAGTGCTCTAAGACTGACATCAAACTGGTTTAAACTGGTTTGGTATCAGATGACTTTCATCTCAAACTAAACTTTTTGAAGTTTTTTCTCAGAGTTAAAATCTCAAACTCTTGCTCCTCTTGACCCTCGTCTGCTTCCGTACACTGACTTGAAAACACAGAAGGTAAATACAGGAAGTGGAGAAGCGAGTGCAGCTGTGGTTGGGGGTTTGGGGGGAGGTTTAGGTGAAGAAGGACGTCCCTCTGATCGTCTCCCATCCGTCCTGATGTTCTCAGGTGGTGTCGGATGGTCATGAGGAGGGGGCTTGGCCTTGGCGGGGCCTGACTCATCCTCTCTCTCATCCCTCGACTCTGGGAGATTTGTTTCCGTCCGGTTCAGTCGAAGGGGCTAAAGTCCCTCTCCAGGTTCTCAGACTCGTCGTCGTCAGAGAAGAAGTCGTCCTCATCGATGTCGTCCTCGTCGTAGTCCTCGTGCCACTCAGGAACATACTCTTCATCATACTCGTCGTCCTCGTCCTCCGCCTCCTCGCCACCCTCCTCGCCCGTGTTGTTGTTGTTGTCCGAGTCTCCAGAGTCCGACGCTCGTTCCAGCTTCGACCTGAACAAAAGAAAAACATTAGCATTAGCCAACATGTAGCATATTTAAGTACAGAAGAAGAGACTGGGGCTCGCTCAACTGTTATTGGAGCACATATAAAGGGGCAGGGCTTAAGAAATGTCAGCTGTTCTTGTATAAACTGTTGAGAACAAATCATATTTTAGTAAAAGTACCTCAAATGTGAGCAGAAGTACTCAAGTAAAAGTACTTAGTTACTTTAGTGTGTAGACATGAGTCATGTGATCTGAGTGACACTCACACTTTGTTGGTGTCGGTGTGGTTGGACAGGTTCAAGGCCTGAGTGGATTCTGGTTCCTGGCTGCTCTTGGACTGATAACCAACCCTGAAGTCCTGGAACAGAGACAGGAAACTGTCACAATAAAATACAGGAAGTCATCAAAGTAAAAGCACAAAAAAACCCCAAAAAACTGGAGACTGGTTCTGAGCCAGTTTAAGACATACCTAAGACTAAGACATAAGACTGTTTTCATACTGGTTTTGTCCTGGTTTCAGACTGGTTCTACCTGGGTGGAGTGCTGCAGGATGGCCAGCAGGCGCTCCTGGATGCGTCGGATCAGTTCCAGTCCGGTGTTGAGGTGTTCTGGTTTCAGCAGCCGGACACACGAGGCCAGGTCGGTGCACTGCAACAGAGTCTCTTCTGAGAACAGAACCAGCAGAGAACAGGGTCAGACCAGATCCAGCTGCAGACCCAGTCAAAAACAATGAGAAGGTGTCTCACCGAGCAGGATCTGCAGGGCATTGGTGTGCAGGTCCAGAGCCTCTGTCTGCTGCTCCATCACATCCATCTTCTCAGTCTCCTGGTTGTAGTAGCTGTAGACGCAGGAGTAGGCCAGCACCTGCAGACAGAGAGCAGGTAAAGTAAACACATTGTGACAGTCAGCTGATGAAGAGGAGGAGGATGAAGATTGTGTTACCTTTCGAGCCTGAGCGAGAACTTTACAGGCGTCAATGACAAAGGTCAGAGACTTCATCTGCAGAGCCTCGTTAATGGATGACACCTTGTTCTCCAGGTTCACGGCAAAGTCCTGCCAGACCAAACCCAGGGAGACAAATCACTATCGGATAGCCTGCTCCTTCACAATAAAAGTCTTCCTGCTCCTTCACTAAAAATGATAATAGTAATAATGATCAAACCTTGGCCTGGTGGTGGAAGGTGCATCTCTCATTATAATCCTGGAACTTCTTTTCCTGCCGCGCTGCCTTACTCACCTGAAACATCAAAATAATAAAAATCATGAATAAATAATCAAAATAACAAATGATGTAAATGAAATCAGAAACATGACAACACGTTAAAAATGTTGTCTCATCTTTAAAAGCCTTTATTTGATTTGTTGAACGTGTTTGTGGAGACGATTAAACTCTGAATTAATACCATTAAAATTAATTATTAATTATTATAATTAATATACATATTTATTAACCAGTTTGATAATTTTTAATCAGATTCATGTTTATAGTCTCTGATTGGATGATTCATGTACAGACTGTGATCATGTGACATGTTTGGACCAACCATGGCGGAGCAGTTGTAATAATCTTTGTGCGTCGGTTTCCATGGTTTCAGACAGCGCCAGCAGAAACCGTGGTTACACTTGGCACAGGTCATACTAAGGACACAAAGCATCATCATCGTCATCATGTGTTATGACATCATCACTGTCATCTGGTGTGTTATGACATCATCATCATGTGTGTTATGACATCCTAACGTACTGCAGACAGCCCTCGTTCTTCTCGATCTGGGCCTGGCAGCTTGGGCAGCGTTTGGAGATCAGCTTGGCCAGATGTTTGCTCTGAGCCTCCATGCTCATCCCTTCATAGTATCCTCCATCATCCATCCACTGAGACATGTGGCTGCAGCTGGCCGGGTAGTGGGCCTGGAAGGGGGACACGGGAGGATGGACGGGGGAGGATGGGGAGACAACCATCAAACACACTGTGAGCACCGGTTCTCTGGTTTACAACAGTAAACATTTATAGGACACTCATTGAAGTACTTTCAACCCTGGATTGTTATTGGTGGATAGACATTTTTTAAAAGTTTTAGTTTTAGGCTGCAAGTCAAAGTCAAAAAAGTTACCATATATGGTTACGTGTCCACCTAGGGTAAAAAAAAAAAAGTGGAACATTTATTTTCAAATTAACAATCAGACATATGTCTTATGGAACTAATGACACTTATTTCAACATATCCCCCACTCACGTGATACAGAAAAAAAATGTCAGGGTTAGGGTTAGAGTGGGATCCATTAGAGGCCATAGCGTAGCCTGACATTCGCTGATTGGCTGGAGAAAGTCATGTGATTCTGCTCATTCATTGACACGTGGGGCATCATTTTAAAAGCCTGTGGAAGTGACCATATATGGTTCCTTGCCCGATAAAGGGTTAAACGTGTGTGTGATGATGACCTCTGACC
Source organism: Argyrosomus regius (assembly GCA_946959425.1). Taxonomy (NCBI): domain Eukaryota; kingdom Metazoa; phylum Chordata; class Actinopteri; family Sciaenidae; genus Argyrosomus; species Argyrosomus regius. The sequence continues at coordinate 1,472,891 of OX336894.1, forward strand.
TCAAAGAACAGTGTGTGTGTGTGTTACAGTGTGTGTGGTGACCCCTGACCTCTGGGAAGTTGCAGCTGAAGCAGGACGACCAGCAGCACTTGGAGCAAGTCCCCATGCTGCCCATGTTCTCCTTACAGAGGATCTGATCACAGCCCTGAGGGTTGGTGCACCATGTCAGGTTGGAACAACACTCGACGTAACCTCTCAGTAAGGCATTCTCATACTGAGGAAGTGAGGGAGGAGAGAGATGAGGAGGAGGAGAGGAAAGGAGAAAGGAGGAGAGAGAGGAGGAGTCAATAAACGTTATGACATTTACATTTAGTCATTTAGCAGACACTTTTATCCAAAGCGACTTACAGAGAAGGGAAACAATCAAGGTACAGTGCAATAAGAAAGCGTTAGTGCAACAATAAGTGCTATGACAATTCTTAAAGGGGTAGCTTTCTCATGTCCAGTTGTAGGTAGTGCTAGGAGAGAAGGTCCTCTCTGAAGAGCTGGAGGTCTTCAGGATTTTTAAAGGTAGAGAGGGACGCCCCTGATCTGGTAGGAACTGGTAGTGCGTTCCACCAACGGGGAACAACAAACAAAAAAAGTTTTGATTGCCTTGAGCGAACAGGTGGCAGAGCCAGGAGGAGCGCAGCGGTCGTGAGGTAACATATGCCTGTACCAGGGCGTTCAGGTAGGTAGGTGCAGTATCGGAGACAACTTTGTAGGTGAGCATTAGCGCTTTGAATTTAATGCGGGCTGCAACAGGTAGCCAGTGGAGCTCGATAAGCAGCGGGGTGACATGTGACCTTTGGGTTGGTTGTAGACCAGGCGCGCCGCCGCGTTCTGGATCATCTGAAGAGGTTTGACCCCAGCCTGCACCCGTCAGGAGGGCATTACAGTAGTCTAGTCTTGAAATGACCACAGCTTGTGTCAGGAGCTGAGTGGCGTGTTGCGTTAAGCAAGGTCTGATTTTTCTGATGTTGTAAAGTGCAAAGCGGCAAGACCGGGCAACTGAGGCGACATGATTGGAAAAGGACCTTGTTTGCGATCTGTGCTGTCAGGTTGTCATGGTAACAGATGAGGCGGCTTTACCTTGGCGATGGTGTCTTTGTCGGTGAGGATGTTGAGGAAGAACACTGAGGTGGGCTGAGCCTGGCAGTCTGTGATTGGACAGTCACAGTTCATCACTAGGTTCTGTTCGATCCTCGCCGTCAGGTACTCCTGCCAGCACGACTGCAGTACAAAGACAAAAACAGAGTCAGAACCAGGACATCAGCTGAAAGAGACAGTCTGTCTCTTTAAAGTCTGACCTGGCAGCAGTAGTGCATGCAGCTGAGTGAGGGGACCGGCTCGGTGGCGGCGGTTCTGGGACTCAGGCAGACGGGGCAGGTGACGGCCGGGCTTGGTGGCGGCTGAGGGTTTCGGAACTTGAGCCCAGCGGCCATGATGAGGGCTTCAGGGTCGTCTGTGTATCGCTGCAGGAGCAGGTCCACATTCCACTTACAGTGAACCAGAAGGTGCTCGGCCCGGTCCAGGTCCAAACTCAAAGTCCCTGACACCTGAGGGGACAGAGAGGGACAAGATCACCTGTCTGACACCTGAACACACCTGAGACTGACACCGATACAGGACACACAGATAGACAGATAGACAGATAGATAGATACTTTATTGTCCTTTACAGGAAATTTGTTTCCGCAGCCTGTATGTGCCCTTCATACATACATACATACATTAGGGATGGAACGGTTTATGAAAACCGTCTGAACCGTTTGGTTCGACTGTCTCAGTTCGATTCACGTGTGTTGCGTTCGGTTCATGCGCTGCTCCTTTTTCTCATGGGCGAAGCGTGTACACTCCAGAGCAGAAGGTGGCGGTACTGCGCCTAAAGCCAACCACCAGTAGTAAACAACAAGAAGAAGCGAAGCAGCGTAGCCGGGTGTAGCAGATAGAAATAGAGTATTGGGTCAGTTGTTGTGGAGAATTGTGTGGGTATGGCGAGTGGGAAAGAGCCAGACACGTTCAGACAGGGACAGGCAAACCGGACGCCGGCGGCGTTTTTCAATTCCTTCAGTGGGGGTCGTGTGTTTCCGCACCGGCAGCCCGCAACGCAGGCGTTGCCGCAAAAAACGTCGCCGGCGTCCAGGAGAGAAGTTGAGCCAGATTCAACTTTTGGGAAAACGGAGCCCCGCATCACGCTCCGGCCGCCAATCAGACACTCAGATCGGTCAAACCTCCACAGACAGCCTGAAATGTCTCTGAAGCAGAGACTATCCAGGTGGATTCACGGACTAAACTCTGATAATCTACCTGTGTGTGTGTTCTCACTTTGTTTATTTCATGTACCAGCTTCTAAATCTGAGTCCGACTCGCAATTTACGCCGCAAAATATAATGACACGAAGAAGTTTAATTTGATTTGTGTCCGATGATATGAGAGAGAGAGAGAGAGAGAGAGAGAGAGAGAGAGAGAGAGAGAGAGAGAGAGAGAGAGAGAGAGATTTGGTAGAGAGACATAGAGTAACAACACAGAGAGCGAGCGCCGGCCTCGATAAAGCTGTCATTAATCAGAGAAATAAAACGTTATTTCCTGATTGTTTCACAGCGGTTACATTCAGCAGGTATAGACACGCCCACAGCAACAGTCAACATATACCGAACCGAACTGAAAACCGTGACCACAAAACCGTGAACCGAAACCGAACCGTGGATTTTGAGAACCGTTCCACCCCTAACATACATACATAAATAAACAAACTTTACTGACCTGTTGGACTGTCCTCTGCATCAACTGACGAACCTCCTCCTGCGTCATTGTCCGACCCATCGAGAACAGAACCACGTCCAAAACGCCGTCCTCTAACTGCCGCGGCATTGACATCAGACTACAACAAAGAAGTTCACACAGATCAGCTTCATGAGATGAACCAGAACGAGCCATCAGTCCATGTCTCTGAGGAATTTTTTGTCTCTCCCATGTGACCACATGGTTGTCAGCCTTTGCTGCGTGTCGTAGCACTCTTTCTGACCAGTTTCCTGTCTGTCTTCACTGTCCAATGAGAAGGGTTTAAATATGAAATAAAGTCTGATCTAGATCATTGTTGGGTGAGTTTGTGTTCATTAAAATTATACTTTTTTTATAAATAGTCATTATTAAATCATATTTTGAACAGTAGCTGCTGACAGTTTGATGTTTCTATGGCTTAAATAATTGTAAATTTAATGAATTCAAAATGAGGCAACAAGCAGGATTCAAAGTTTAAATCTCGTCTTTATTTTCTTGTTATAGAAAATTAAACATTTTGACATTTTGGGTGTTTTGAAGCTGATTCATGACCTGAAAGTTTGTTTGAATGTGAACAGAAACTGACCTCACATCAGTTTGATCTCAGAGAACAGAAGTACAAAGTGTTACATGTAAACTTTAAAACAGAATCAAACATGCTTCTTTAAAACAGATGATGATGAACTGAATTAAATTAAACACAAACAGAGTTAACCCTGTGTGTAAGGTCAGAGGTCTCGCTCACACCTGATGTCAGCCATGCTGTCTGCGGCGTCCTTCCTAATCTCGGTCCGGCTGAAGGAGAACTGGGCCTGGCCTTTCTGTGGCGTGGATGGGTCCTCCGGCAGGAACTCAACGATGTGCGGGTTCTCCTCATTGCGTCGAACACAGCCTTTGCTGATGACGTGCATGATGCAAGACAGGACGTCGCTGGTGCTGCAGCTGAAGCGTCCTGTACCCGGAGAGCGAGACGCTTCCTGTTTCTGACACGAGTCCAGAACCTGGAGGGAACCGACAAAGTCTCAGTGATGTCAGAGACATATTCATGGTGAAACATAACGTTTCAATCTGGAATTACAGTTCCCATGATGCTCTGTACAGTATGGATGGGTCTGTCAGGCGTGAACAGACTGTGTGGATATGACTGGGTGTGGCCTGTGTGTACCTTGAACACCAGGTTGTCGATGTGCATCTCCTTCTCCTGCTTCATGATGTGGACGATCAGACAGTAGATGTAGTTCCTCTTCCTCTCCAGTGTGCCGGCGGCATCCTCGTCCACGTTCAGGTATGTCTGTCTGGGCAGCAGCTGGACTGATGCCCGGGCGCCCTCCAGACTGCGAGCTACCACCATCTGGTTCAGCTGCAACACACCTGAGAGCAGACCAGGGGGGAAGAATTTAGAACAGGTGAGAGGAGAAGGATGATGAAGGACAGCAGCGTGTCGGTGTCTGACCCTGACTCGGCTCGTCGGGCTGGCTGCAGATCAGCGGTCCTCCATCAGCAATGAGCGGCAGCAGAGCGTGAAGCAGGACAGCGGTGGACAGCCCGGTCGCCTGCAGCAGAGTGTCAACGTGTACCTCCTGCAGGGACACACAGAGAGCCGACTGTCAGTGAACACACCACGGGAGGAAATCTGAGAGTATGTTTATGTCTGCGTGTCTGCACGCGTTACCTCATGCATGTTGAAATGCAGCAGGATGAACATCTGCAGCGTTGACACGTGAAGCGTCCAGCAGCCAAACTGCAGCTCAGCGTGACCGAGCCACGTCCACTGCAGACGGCGAGGCTTCGAGTGACTCAGACCATACATAAACTGACCTGAAGGACACACACACGCGACTCACTGTGGGTGTAGAACTGGGTGAACTGCGACTCACTGTTGGTGTAGAACTGGGTGAACTGCGACTCACTGTGGGTGTAGAACTGGGTGAACTGGGACTCACTGTGGGTGTAGAACTGGGTGAACTGGTTCAGGTAGGAGCAGAGTTCAGCTGGAAAATGTTTCGTCGGTTCGTCCAGGAAGCAGAGCGAAGACACGGCCCAGCAGCGTGGAGACAGAACCAGAACCTGGACCTCTGACTCCTCCTCTGACTCTGCCCACTCCTCCTCCATCATCTACAGCAACACAAGAAGGATATATCTATATATCAAACTCCTCAATTTCTGTCTGATTGAAACCCTTTAAGATCAAATTTATGTATTTGTCGTTTCACATGCTACTCATCAGGCTGCGGACACAGAAAAGCTGTGACGTCCAATCAAGCCTCAAGGAGGTTTGGCGTGTTTTTTGCTGACCTGGTCGTGTTCTTGAAGGCAACGGTCCAGCTGCTGCAGGCGGTATAGGTGAAACTCCTGCTGCAGCTCGGCCGACTCGCTCAGGTTCTTCAACATCTGCTGAGGGAAGCGACTCGGGAAGCAGCTGCCGATCTGATCAATGACGGCTGTCTCCAACCACACGTTCCCCTGAGCCAGCAGCCGGTCACCCAGGTAGTACCTGGATAGAGAGACACACATTGTGAGATTTCAGAACCTCCTGTTTGGACCGTTACCAGTCTGGTGTCGTGGTGTTCAAACCTGTAGAAGTGCTCAAAGGTGTTGGCGAGCTCAAGGCCCGACAGGAAGAGCATCGGCTCCAGAAACTGCTGCAGCCGCTCCAGAGTCTCCACGCTGCCACACGCCACTCCACTGGCCTGGATCATCTGGTCGATGTACTGAGCGAAACGCTCGCTCACCTGCATGACACGGCATTGTTGTGGAGAAATTGCTGAAGTCAAAGGTCAATGGTGAGGTCAGTAGGGAAGAAAGTGTTCAGGAGCCTCTGATGTCTTATGCTGTATTATTTATTGACGCTTGGCCAAGGAGAATTAGAGACACTCTCAAAGTTCATCAGAAGTGAGTCAGTCTCACATTCTGCCCAACTCATGCTGGTGGATAGACTTTAAACCCAAAGATAACACCACAAATACTATACGCCCCGAATTAGCCAAAGAGAATGTTTTTACCCATGCAGGTGTTATTGTCAGCATGTTCTAGTCTGGAGACACAGATGTCTGTTTACGTCAACGGCAAGCTATCTATTATGTCTAGGAAGGCAGCAAGAGTCTCTTCGACCCTGGCCACCACAGTGTTGAGATAGACTGACACCTACTGTTCCCAACCAAAGCCAAACAATTAATACTGCCGAGGACCTCAAGGCCCACACGTGACCTCATGTAACCTAAGGATAGAAAATTCCATAACAGGCATCACATACAAGTCAACGCAACCCAAGCAAAACCAGAGTCAAAATGAACAATTCGATTTTAGATTAATCTGCTTGTTCTGTTTGAATCATCCTTAATCTAGGATTAAGCCTGTGTTAAGTCTGATTCATCAGCATGTATCTGAAGACAAAGAGTTGAACTAAGCCATGTTTAAGTCTGACTTAAAGCAGAGTTGAGCTTTGTGGTGTAGAGTAGAATTATATGTGTGGCTCTTAAACCAAACTTAAATCTGGTTTAGACCAGATCTAAGCCTGGTTTACACCTGAGGTGAGTTACCTAACTCCGTCAGGACTTACATGCATGGCTCTGAGGATGGAGAGCTGCAGCAGGGCGGCGGAGAAGCCGTGTCGGAGGGCGAGGACGAAGGCGGTCTGCTGTCCGAACAGCTCCTCCATGGCATTCTTCAGCCGCAGGTACAGACCCCGGTACCGTTCCACAAAGTCCGGAAGACTGCAACTCGACTCCAGAAACTTCTTCACCTGAGGGGGGACGGGTCATGTTTAAGATTCACCAACACCAGCAGGGTTCATCTTCTGAAGACACATCGACAAATGTAGCCTAACTTTGGAGCGTTCTTTAACCGCCTTCATGACAAGCCAACATGACATATTCGGTAGCAATGGACGCCTCAGGTCTTCTAGTTTATGTGAAACCAGTAAATTGAGATGCCACAGCCTCTGAACCACATTAGTGTTGGTCGTCAGCATCAATACAGAGAGGTTCAGGTGATGGCGTCTTACCTGGCGCTGTACCACACCCTGCCAACAGAGGGCGATCCCCGCAATGCTGCTGCTGCTCTTCACTTTAGGTTTGGCCGAGGAGGACGAGGAGGAAGAAGAAGCCGCGGCAGAGTCTTTGTTTTTACCCTCTTTACCATCTGAAAAACACATTTAAAACAAAGTGGTTGGTTTTCTGACTGAAGCTCGTCTTCATTGATAAACATTGTAAAAATGAAACGGATGAAAACTGCAGCCAGAAACATAAAGATAAGCAGTGCCTCTGTTCTGTCCTTCTTTTCCATCTGAAAAGAAAACACATCAGTGTCACGACCACAATGGGAACAGGAAGTCAGCGGTAACAATAAGAGCAGTCCAAACTGAAAGAAAAAGATGGAGTACGTTTCCTGAATGTTTCAGTCAGTTCAGACGAGGAGGAGAAACGTCAGCTGGCGCCCCCTGCTGGTCCAAAGTCTAACTCATCTACAGAGTCTGAAGGTCTCTGTTGTTTTAACATTGTGTTTCATGTTTTAACACTGAACAAGTTCCTCAAACATCCACGGGGTGCTGGCTCCAGAAGTGAGTCAGTCCCCATGTTAAAATGTTCAACTTCACAGCAGAAATAAACATGTTTACAGCCTGGTACAAAAAAACAGTTTTGGGGGCGCCGTGACAACTTCCTGTCCTCATTTGGATGCATGAAATGTCAGAGCAGAGTGTAAACAAACAAAATGGCCTCTGAACGCAGCTGTTACTTACTCTTCAGCTCTTTGCTTCTGTTGAGACCTTCTGAAAACAAAAAACACTCTTTAAACACCCAGAATGCAACACTGATACACAACTTTACCATTAATACTATCATGAATACTACCATGGCTACCATCAATACTATTAATAATAAACACAGTGCTGTGTCACATATAGACATAACCTCAGAGAAACATGTACAAAACATTTAAGCTGGCTACAGACCGTCAGGGCCAGATCCAACTAAAGCTACAAACCACACTGTTCAGATTAATGTCATCACAATACCATCATTTAGACTTTGATACCAAAACCAGGTCCAGTATCACAATACTCCATGCCAAAGTAACACTTGACAATGCCGAAATGCCGCTTTACGATGCAGCAATGACACTCCAACCAGATTCTGCTGTGATCCGGTGGGAGGAGAAACGTTTGTCTGCAGCGAGTTGCAGTTCAGGGGGGAATAAACATCAGTAATCCGGCAGTCAAACTGACTCACTGTCGACATAAAACCATCAACTTCGGTGCCTGACGCCCATTTTGGTTCTCTATGCTGCATGTCCATCAGCTGATATCGCTCGGTCTGAACATTAGTAGCTTCATATGCTCAGTTTGGATTTGTTGACGTCAGTCTGATGTTCCCTGTGAAGTCTGCGCACTGATCGGTCAACATCATCTCTCGAAGCTTCGTCTTCAAACAAACGCAGATCTCAGATCAGTGTGTCTTTTTTTCAGGTGTTCAAACAACAAGGTTCTGGAGCCAGCAAACGGCAGATTATAAAAACATACATGTGTAAATTAATACACATGATAAAAACATTAACGTGTAGCATGTTGTTGTGTGTCCTTGGTCATGTGACAGATTCAGGTGAAACTGCATGGTGACACTCACTTGATTTGACCGGAGGTTTGAGCTCCTCGCCGTCCGACTGGCTCGTGTCCACATGGACCAGGAGGTGTGTCAGTCGCCTCACTCTGGAATTAAAGATGGCCGCCCGGCTCTTACAGCGGCGGGCTGACTCAGTGTTATCCAGGTACTCACTAAGCAGCCAGGACAGAGGGCTGGACGCCGAGGATTCTGGGTAAACACAGAGTGTGAGAGTGTGTGTTTGTGATCTGTGTGTGTGATCTGTGTGTGTTCTGTGTGTGTGTGTGTGTGTGTGTGTGTGTGTACCTGACAGTGTGATGCTGTGGACGATTGGTGTGATCAGAGCCTCCCAGCAGGTTCGACCCAAAGCTTCAGCTGCCTCGGCGTCCGGCAGGAACCGATCTGCGAACATCTGCTCGTGTCTGAGAGCGCTGTTCAACCTGAACACAACACAGGGTCAGTACTGCAGTACTCCCAGAAACACTGCAGTACTCCCTGGACCATTATATAATGATATTTACATAATTTACATAGTATTTACAGTATTACTGTAGTATATCTGCAGTATTTACTTGTTGAAGAGCTGCAGCAGCTGCGTCTTGTCCTCCATCACCTCCTGACACCAGGTGTGGGCCTTGGTGCTGTAGAACAGGTAGGTGCGACAGCACAGCTGCTCCTTAAACACAGGCCAGAATGTTGGCTTCGGACCCAGAACCTCAAAACCATGGACCCGAGTGTCGATGCCACCCTGTCAGAGGGGAGAGGAGTGGGTTTAGTGTGTGGAGGGGTGGGTTTAGTGTGTGGAGGGGTGGGTTTAGTGTGTGGAGGAGTGGGTTTAGTGTATGGATGGGTGGGTTTAGTGTGTGGAGGGGCGGGGTTGGTGTGTGGAGGGGCTGGGGTAGGGTTGGTGTATGCAGGGGTGGGGTTGGTGTGTGGAGGGGCGGGGGCGGGGGTTGGTGGGTTTAGTGTGGAGGGGCTGGGGGCGGGGTTGGTGTGTGGAGGGGTGGGTTTAGTGTGGAGGGGCTGGGGCGGGGTTGGTGTATGCAGGGGTGGGGTTGGTGTGTGGAGGGGCGGGGGCGGGGTTGGTGGGTTTAGTGTGGAGGGGCTGGGGCGGGGTTGGTGTGTGGAGGGGCTGGGTTTAGTGTGGAGGGGCTGGGGCGGGGTTGGTGGGTTTAGTGTGGAGGGGCTGGGGCGGGGTTGGTGTGTGGAGGGGTGGGTTTAGTGTGGAGGGGCGGGGGTCAGAGTCTGACCTGCTGACATCTCTTGACCCTGATCTGGATGATGGACCAGAACCTTGTCATGTTCTCCAGGAGAACCACCCGACTGGCTGATGGAGTTACGTTCACCTGCGCACACACACACACACACACACACATTAAAAAGTAAACTGGCTGAACAGGAACACCTGTACAAACACCTGAGAGACCACAGGCCCGGGGCCAGGCCTCCACCTGTGTGTGGTGAACAAAGCTTCAGGGTGGAGGAGGAGGAAACTCACTGTGTTGAGTTCGGTGTTGATGTTGGTGGGCTCGTCTCCTCCAAGAACCAGGATCCGGGCCGGCATGTAGCTTGAGTCCTCGCTGGCCACTAGGATGGCCAGTTGCCTACACATACACACACACACACACACACACACACACACACACACACACAGAGGTTCTGGTGTTAAACATGTTCAGTAGTCCCGTCAGAACCAGTAACTGATTCAGTTCAGTACCTGATGACGACCCCTTTGTGCATGTAGATGTTGATGAAGTGCGACCCGGTGCAGCCGTTGGACTCCCAGTAGGTTTTGGGGTTCTTGTCGGTCAGTTTGTTTGCTCTATGATGATTGGACGAAACCTCCACCTTCTCCCAGCACTTATCCTCCTTCAGCTCCACACTGGACCCTGAACACAGCACCAGTTAAGACAGTGAGACCAGTTATGATTCATTATCTTCATCAGTCACAGTCATTAACTGGAATACTTAACGAGTACATTTAGGAAAATAAACTTGTTTGGCCGACATGAACTGACCTTGGCAGAGATTTCTGAGGAACACGTCAAAGAACGGGATGTTGATCGGTTGATGGCTGCGACGATGCTCCTCAATCTGACCCAACACCATCTGACAGCAAACAGGAAGTAGACCAGGTAAGACCTCAGATTAGAGAAGCTCCAGTGAGTTTATTCATACAGGATACGGTCGAAAAGTCAAAAAAATTAGCTCCTAAGTCCTTTCCTAACCACTTTTCCTTGACCTCGATGGAAAACGTCACAAGGTCATAAGGAAAGGTGTGAAGGAGAGGTGAAGAGTGACAGGACAGCTGAAGAGTGACAGGAATGCGGGGAGAGAGAGACGGGGAATGACATGCGGGAAAGAGCCACAGGTGGGATTCGAACCCTGGGCTTCCGCAGCAAGGACTGAGCCTTCGCACATGGGGCGGCCGCTCTACCAACTGAGCTAAACACCACCCCTACGGTGAATGTTGTTGACGTGATCTGTGGTACAACTACAAAGTCCAGAAGATGGACTACAAAACGCTCATCTGAGATACTTCCTCGGTACTCCCTGTGCGCTCTGACCGTGTTGTTTCATGCAGGAAATATAAACGAGGACAACCCGGTGAAAAATGTGACTTCATTATCAACGTCAGAATTCAAATAAGTGAACAGAAGTCAGATGAAGTGTTTGTTAGCTGGTATGGTCGCTCACCCTCCTGTCCACTCATATAGAAACATATTAGCAAGTTATGGCAAAGATATATGATTAATCAGCAACGGTAACTTCATGATGATCTGCAGGACGCTGGATGTCACAGTTACAAACAGTTTTTACTCTGTGTGTGAACGCAGCTCCACAGTCAACAACAGAACACACTTCATGATCAAAGTTTTACATCACGTCAACACGTATGTTCATATTCACACGCTCTCTCTGCTGCAGGCTGCGTCACACTGTTTAAATACACTGATGGTTTTAATGACTGAACGCTGCGTCCATTTTAAGGAATTGTGGGACAGCATTACCTCCTTTCCTTTCCTAAAGGATGGTCCGGTGTATCCTATGCTAAAGGAGATAATAAAGGAAACACTGAAACTCCTTTCCTTTCCTTTTTTTTTTAAAGATTTTTTTTTTGGCCTTTTCAAGCTTTATTTTGATAGAGACAGCTGAAGAGTGACAGGAATGCGGGGAGAGAGAGAGAGAGAGAGAGAGAGAGAGAGAGAGAGAGAGAGAGAGAGAGAGAGAGAGAGAGAGAGAGAGAGATGGGGAATGACATGCGGGAAAGAGCCACAGGTCGGATTCAAACCCTGGGCTTCCGCAGCAAGGACTGAGCCTTCGCACATGGGGCGGCTGCTCTACCAACTGAGCTAAACGTTGCCCCGCTCCTTTCCTTTCCTAAAGGAGGCTCCGGTGTATCCTATGCTAAAGGAGATAATAAAGGAAGCATTGAAGCTCCTTTCCTTAACAGTTAGAGGATTTAAACAGCTCTTATCATGACGGACACGTCAACACTTCAGTGAGGAACCTTCATGAGACAAACTGAATATTGGACCACAGCCTCTCTTGTCACATAAACGGATCTAACTTCTTCCTTGTTGGTTCTTTTCATGTGAACAGAAACTTTATTGATCCCCCGAGAACACACACACACACACACACACACACACACACACACACACACACACACACACACACACACACACACACACACACACACACGGTGGAGTGATGGGCAGCCACACAGAGCGGCGTCCTGGAGGCAGTTAGCGGTTTGGTGCCTTGCTCAAGGGCACCTCGACAGCTACTCCCACTGCCGCCTGACAGACACTGGAGCAGAAAGATTCAAAATGGTTCTTCTGTAGCAGTAACAGAAGTCAAGGGTTCAACATGGAGTCCCCATCTCATGCGTACCTGGATACAGCCGGCGAGGACGCTGGTGGTCATCTTCTTGTAGAGGCTGGCGTACTTCTCACAGTCGGTGATCAGGTCTCGGAGCTCGGTGACCAACAGCAGGGTGGTGCTGTGTTTGTCCAGAGCCTTCACCAGAGCCTCTTTGGTCCCCAGACGACACATCACCACTGCATAGTCTTTGTTCAGAGAGGCCAGCCGGTACAGGAAGCGGATAAACAGCTGGACCACCTGAACAACCAATCACAGGAGGTTAATGTACGTCACCAGGTGGGTCTGATCTACCTGCTGCTGTCTGTACTGACCTCTCGGTCGTTGATGAAGGCCGTCATGGAGGACAGGCAGGGCTCGATGCTCTCGTGCCATGGCAGCATGTCCTCCTGGTAGTTGTCCAGGAACTTGTTCAGGATCCTGCAGAACAAAGAGCCAATCAGACAAGCTCCACAACAACACATCATCATCATCATCATCATCATCATCATCATCATCATCATCAGGGACAAAGGTCATGGTTGGTCAGTACCTGAGGATGGAGAGCTGAACGGCCCGGTCGGCTCGATGCTGCTCCATCAGACGAACCAGATCCTGATAAGTGTCACGACTGTGAGTCACCTGAACAAATGATAATCAATATTTTAATGGTCATTAAATGACCTCCTTTTCCACTTCCTGTCACGTCACATGACCTCTGCGGCCGCGTACCTGGCTGCGTTCCTCCTCCAGCTGGCAGGCATCATCACACAGCAGCTGCTCCAGAGTCTGGATCACCTCTTTGGTGGCCGTCAGCTCCTTCAGACTCACCAACAACATCTGCAGCTCCGTGTCCTTGAAGTCCAGCTGCTCCCGACAGTCTGACCACAAACAGGAAACACACGGCGGTCAGCTTCACAACAGACATGCGTACGTACCCATGATGGAGCGCTTAGCTGTACCTTTGCTTTCCAGCTTGTGCACCATGGAGATGTGGTTCAGGGCGATGATGGCAAGCATGGTCTCCGCTCCAGACAGGGTCAGACAGTCTTTGAGGACAGAGGTGACGTCGGATGCCACCAGCTGCTCCGCCAGGCTCTTGTGGTTGGAAATGAGCATGATGATGACGAGCAGGCCGTTCCGCACCGACAGCATGCAGCTGCACACACAACCAACGCAACCAATAATCAGCATCAGACGGTCGTAAAACCTGAACCTATCCTAAACCTGCAGTGGTCACTTACCCTTTGGTCTTGAGCATGAGGTCGATGGCAGCGGGGATAGCTCCCAGCAGGCCTTTGGAGCCTTCGGGTGTGGCTGAGCCGATGCTGGCAAAGATCTCCAACATCATCTGAGTGCCGGACTCTGAGAGAGGCAGGCTGCTGCCGACACTGCGGAGGTCGTGTTTACTGGCTCCAGTGATTACCTTCAGGGTCTGACAGGAACACAAAGAACCACAAGACCGGGTCATGAAGTGGACTAGCTCACACCTGGTGTTAACAAGTGGACAGCTCACAGTGATCCATACTGAAGGACCACCTACTCAGCTGATGTCCTGTCCTGGCATCAGATCACAGGTGATGCAGGTGTGCACTGACATACTGAGAGCAGTCCACCTGTGACTGGATTACCATGGTAACACCAGGTGTGTCACACAGGTGAATAAACTTTGATGTCAGGTTAATGGTTCTCACCGCGAGTGCCAGCTGCTGGACGTGGGTCATGGCGGAGAACTCCTGCATGCATGACAGGACGGCTTTGACTCCGCCCTCGGTGGCGAAGGAAACCCTCCACTCGTATTTGAGCATGAGCAGATGAGTCAATCTGAGCGTGCTCAGGACCACGTCTTTAGAGGACGAGCCAAGCAGCTCCACCAGCAGCTTCAGCACCTTGTCCCTGTTATAGGACAGGAGGACAGAATGACCAGAGGACAGGAGGATAGGAGGATAGGATGACCAGAGAACAGGAGGACAGGAGGATAAGATGACCAGAGAACAGGAGGACAGGAGGATAAGATGACCAGAGAACAGGAGGACAATCACTTTAAAACATATTAAAACGCTGTGTATATTTTCCAGAACACTGCTCTCCCAGGCCCCTGAACTACCCACTCCAGGTCATGATTCTGCCCCCCGTCCTGACTGAAGCCCCAGTGGTTCAGTGTATTTCCTGGAGCCGCCCTCCTTCATGAGGCCTGTGATTTCTCACCGGATGGTCTGGGCTGAGTCGCTCCTCATGGAGTTCTTCTCCTGGACTCCCTTCTCCTCCAGCAGCCTGGTGATGAAGAGGACGGCAGCCAGCTGCTGGGCCTGGTCTGAACCAGACCCCCCTTTTTTCAGGATGTCCACCACTTCTCCCAGCTTCTCCAACACTGTCTTCTTCCCCTGGACACGAGGGTTGTTGAACACTGCATGGAGGACAGGA